>JAVQIZ010192131.1:0-32469 GCA_036023535.2 Galaxias brevipinnis | reverse complement strand
CCAGCCCCCTTCAGGCGGATGCAGCAGGTGCCGACACGTAGGAGGAGGCTCAGGAGGAGGCCGGGACCGGGACACAGGAGGCGCAGACCCGGGAGGAGGCCAGGGAGGCACAGGCCCGGGAGGAGGCGGCCCGGGAGGCCCGGGAGGTGGAGGCCCAGGAGGAGGCCCGGGAGGCGCAGACCTAGGAGGAGGCCAGGGAGGCGGAGGCCCGGGAGGCGCAGACCTGGGAGGAGGCCAGGGAGGCGGAGGCCCGGGAGGAGGCCCGGGAGGCGCAGAACCGGGAGGAGGCCCGGGAGGAGGCCCGGGAGGCGCAGCCCCGGGAGGAGGCCCGGGAGGCGGAGGCCCGAGAGGCGCAGCCACGGGAGGCGCAGCCACACGGGAATAAGGAGGAGGCCTAGGAAGCGACCGGGGAGCAGCCACTGGGGCGGCCGGGGACCGGGGAGCTGGCACTGGAGGGGCCCGGGGAGCCGGCACTGGAGCGGCCCGGGGAGCCGGCACTGGAGCGGCCCGGGGAGCCGGCACTGGAGCGGCCCGGGGAGCCGGCACTGGAGCCGAGGGAGACGTCTCAGGAACCAGACTTAGCCTGGAGAGGGACCTCGGGAGCAGGGACAGCCTGGAGAGGGACCTCGGGAGCAGGGACAGCCAGGAGAGGGACCTCGGGAGCAGGGACAGCCAGGAGAGGGACCTCGGGAGCAGGGACAGCCTGGAGAGGGACCTCGGGAGCAGGGACAGCCTGGAGAGGGACCTCGGGAGCAGGGAGAACATCTCCCCTGAAGCGGCAAAGCAGCTCCGTTACGAACCCCATAGGGCTGTCACATAACGGAGAGTCACGCCGGCGCAGCTCAAGCGCCCATTCCCCTGCTTCGCCAGTGAGCCAGGTCATGATGAAGTCCACAACCAAAAACCCTGAATCAAAGTATGCAGGACATTGTCGAATCTCCCGAAAACACAAATCCAGGAAGTCCCGACAGCTTCCTCTCCGTCCATCAAACTTGGAGAGCTTAGCTCTATCTGCTGGGCCATGATGTGGTTCTATCATTCTGTCAGGGCTGTCGTGGTGTGACCCAAATGCAGACAGACACTACACGTAACTAAAACAGAAAATACTTAAACAAACCCAAGAAGGAACACGGGAGACGGACGATTTACACAAAACCTGTTCCAGCAGGAGACAGGAACTTATACTAGGAAACACAAAGCAACACGCAAACAGCAAATAATGATAGAACCCAGAACACAGGAAAACAGGAACTTAAATACAAACCAAGGGAGACCAATAAACCAATCAGAGACAAAACAAGGTAACATGGAACAGGTGCAAACAATACAGAAATCAGGCCCTAAACGGGCCAGGCCATCACAGATATTCATGAGCCACACATAGACATACACTAATTTGTGTATGTGTACTGCACACACAACATAGACATCACACACATTATCCTGTTGCTGCAGTGTGTTTAGGGATCCAGATGTTGAGTCTTGTATGAATGTGGTTAGCATCTTCATTCCTTGAGTTCAGAATCAGAATCAGAATCAGAAATCCTGTATTCGTCTCACAGCGGAGAAATTTACATTGTTGCAGCAAAAAAAGTGGACAGTGCAGATAAAAGGTAAAATAAACATTAAATAAAGAGACAAGCACACGTAATAAAATCAAATAAATAAAGTCACACAGCTGAATTAGGATCACGTTTGAAAACACTGACATAAGTGCACACAGACATGCAAACAAACGGCCCTTGTGTTGATGATTCACTAACCAACTGCATAGAGCCATACAATTATGAATCACCAACAGAGATCTATAGAATAATAGTTGCTCACATACACAGTGCAGCTGTGCCTGGAGCACGCCTGGAGCACATGCCTGGAGCACTGCTGACATGACTCACTCACAAAAACACATTTTGAGATTTGCCTGCCTGTTCTACCTTGGTAAAAAAAAAAAAATGATATGTGTTAAACTGCAAGGACATTTTGTGAATGCTTTCATTCAAAGTGTCATAATGAAATGTGATGGAAAACAACTGGTGTCATGATAAATGCAAATGCAGTGTTATACAGGAGACTTTAATTCAATAGAACTAGTTTTGCATAAGCATGTTTGCCTGCTTACTGTATCACGCTGCAATGTTAAAAATACAAATTTTACCCCCCTAGGGACATTTAGCTTGTGGTGTCACCCCAAGTTTGAGGACCGCTGCCATTCCGTTGTAGAGTTCATCGAGCGAGCCATCATGCATTCTAAGAACGGAAAATTCCTCTACTTCCTCAGATCCAGAGTGCCAGGTAATGAATATCTTTTAATAAAAATTTAATTAAACAGTTGTTTAAATATTAAATATATGTAAATCCCGACTACGAGATTGTAGCACATACTAGACGTATGCACTTTTACAAAGACTCAAGATGTTAATCGCACTTATTGTGGGTTTGTGTGTGTCTATGTGTGTTATGCTGTATGGATATGTGTAAACAATTGTGTTTTCTGAATGTCAATTGCATATGCATGTGTGTCTGCATGTTGCTGTGCGTATTCCAGGGCTTCCTCCGACCCCGGTGCAGCTGCTCTACCCTGTCTCTCGCTTCAGCAACGTCAAGTCCCTGCAGCACCTCTGCCGCTTCTGCATCCGACAGATGGTCCGCATTGACCACATCCAGGAGCTCCCCTTGCCCAAGTAATCCTTTAACCTCTTTATCTATTCACTTAAGACAAAAAAATTTAAACGATGAATTACTGCTACCTCCGACTGGTAACTTTAGACTTGGCCGAGTGTTGGCTGAGCTTTCTCGCCAATTATACTGCTTGTTGATTTGACTTACATCTCTGTCCAGACCACTAATCTCCTATCTGAGGAAGTTCTATTACTACGACCCGGAAGAGGAAATGTACCTGTCAATCAAGAGGATCCGCCCAGGGGCAGGTGTAGAACAAGATGCAGACTCTCAAACGTAGCACCAAACCTCTTTGTAGCTCCAGTAAGTTTGATATGATCAGTGATACAACAATATTACTGTCTGAGGTTTTTCTTCCTCCACTTTAACCGCAAAGGGTCTTAATATTGTTTGTCTCTTGGCAGGTTTCCGTGTGGAGGACTAAACCTTATTAGTCTACCAGTCTTCCAGCATCAGCCAATAAACATCCTTGGCACCTCTGCATCCAACAGGTCCAGCCAAAGGCATCCAAATGACTTGCCCTTCTCTTGTCCAATGAGATCAGGAGACCAATGAAGGAAGAGAAAGGGGCAAGATGCTAGAATACTGTCCATACAAAGTGCACATGAAAAGACAGAAATAGGATATAGCCTCATAGTGAATGGACTGGAGATGTATTTTCGGCTGCAAACACAGTGGAACAATGAATGAAAACCTAAACTTTGACTTTGAATCCATCCCTGGACAGATGCCCAGTGTACCTGGACTGAACTGGACTTTCAAATCCCACTGCAGTCCCATTTGTTCAACTAATATTTGCTGTCATTACCTTGTTTTTTTTCCTGCCAGAAAGAAGGCAGTTGTTTGAAGAGGCCCTCAGAATACCACGGTTTATCTTTATCTGTTAATTTTGATTGGTGGAGATCCCTGATTGTAACTCGACCATCATGTTCCTTGGTATGCCAAGCTCGCAACTGGCTGAACCTTTTCAGTAAAACAGACAAAATGAATTGTTTGCCTGTTCCTACTTATTGGTAAAACAAATTAGACACATATTGTTGCACACCCATAACCGCTTATAGAACAGATACATTCATAAAAGGTATTTGTACCAGTCTTTTACAGATCAAATGAGCATCATATGTGAAGTATACATTTGTATAAACAAAATATCGAAATAATCTTTCATAAGAAAAAAAAAAAAAAAGATATATATATATATATATATATGTAATTCCCCTTAATTATTTGTAAATGACTGTTTTTACATTTTAAATATAGTCATACTTATTTGTTAAATTCCCATTAAGATCAATATGCAATATACATATTCAACAACTGAATACCTACATGGAATATCAATTAAGGCTGTATCTATCGCTGGCTACCCTAAAAAATGCATGACATTCCATGACATACATGACACATGATGCTTTTAGTGGTTCATTGCAAGAAATGGGTATTCACAGGGATTGGTTCTGCGGACTGATCATAGGGGAAACAATAATGTGTTTATAGTGTTTAATCCTACGAGTCAGTTATAACCCAGATGATTTAGGTGGAAGAATGAAAATAATGAATGAAGATTTTGACAGCATTTGCAAATATCAAGGCTTACTTGGTAAAGACCCAACATCTATCAGTTGTGGAGTCTGTGCCACATTTTCATCCTCCATGGCAACACCTACCCACATCACTCACATGATTGCCTTATCTTTGAGCATACCTTTAGACAACTGAGAGTGAATATGACACCTCTAAAATGTATTAGTTCTCATCAAGAAGAATCCAGCTGTTTTGTTTCGTAACCAAGCAAATCAACCTGACTTTAACTAAATTTTTTAACAAAGTTAATATGTTAATATTATAACAATGTTATAATGCATCTCTCAGACGAAATTTAAGAATTCAGAAATGATTATGTCTTAGCTTGTACAGACTATTACTACTGAGAACAGGTAAGTACCTCAGGTAACTGACCAGATAATAATACCTAGATTTATTTTTGGTAAATCAAGAATCTACATCAATTTGTTTTTGTACCATATTTCTGAAATAGCAAAACGCATGCATTACAGCAAGGCTGTAATGATGAATGCTGACCTCTTTTTATATCTATGATGCTAACAGATTATCACTAAATTCAAATAACTTCAAACTCATTGACCAAAATGGATGTCACTCTGAATTCTGACACATCTGTACCTGGGAACTCGCATTAAATACAGTATGGGTCAGTGAATATTCCCAAGTGTGACAGAGAGCCTAAGTCCACCACTTCCGGTTAACCGCCATAGGACCTTATTTTGGAAAAAATATGTATGGTAGTCAACGGCGAGAGATTACTTATCTTTCGATCCCGTTTGAATTGTGCCATGAATTACACATATGATCTTTGTCAATTAAAAAGATTATTTTGCACGTCCAATAAGTTGCAGTTTGTCGTAAAACATGACAGTAATGTTGAGTTTTGTGTTAGCCTTCTCAGTGAACTACATCTCTTGTCTCGCATAGTTTACGTCACCAGTCACTTTTGAGCTGTTTCTCCTAGAACGAGGGGAAAAGTATTAAAATAGTTGAAAATCATTACAAGTTGCTCATGATAAGAGCGGCAGCTATGCGAAAGGAGAGTTAGTGGGTTCAGTTAGAGCTAGCATATGGGACTTGCTCTACAAGGACAGGTTTCGGTGAGTGTTAAAGGAGTCATGTCAGCTAGCTAATGTTAGCCCTTATGCGACTGTTGGGTTTGTAGTCTTTCTAATATTTTCAGTCTTATACGTCAAAGGTTTTCGACAAACTGAGACTTTCTTGACGTGCAAAACTAGCTTTTAAATTGACAAACATTATGTCTGCTTCGTGGTACAATTCATTCGAGATCAAATGATAAGTTGTCTCTTGCCGTTCCGTTGACTACCAACATAATTGTTCCTAAATAATGTCCCAATGGTGGTCAACTGGAAGGGGAGGACTTAGGCACTCCCGCCCTACACAAACTAATCTCGATAGACCATTGGTGCTATTGATGTCCGTCGTTGTCATGGGCCAACCTTGTCGTTTGATTTGTTTAATGCAATGCCAATCCTGTAGAATACTGTTGGTGATTGGTTGAACTTGACATCCTTCATTAAACAATTGTGCGTGGATTGGTGCACGATCGCGGGCGGACTCTTGCATGGGCTTGCTCTTGAAGGCTCACGGAGAACGAATGTCGTCATGAGCGGTGGGTAGGAATTGAAACATTGATGTTTATATTTCATTGTACTTAGTAAAACATATGTTTGGGTTTCGCCAAAATAGTTACAAAATTATGTACTATAAATCAGCATGTATGAGATTGAATTGTACGTATTGTGCAAACGAGTAAGGTGTGCACTTCCGGAAAATGATTGCCTTTTCAGTATCAAAGAGTTTGACTTGCTAGCTACGCGTTAGCTTGTCAAAGGTGCTAGCTACCTGCTGATAGCTAGCTAGTAAGTGGATGTTTGTTTTTAATTACCGCAAACAAGCTGTTATTTTTGGTATGCCTTGCATTTTGCCGTACGTTTTGCATTTAATAAATCAATGCACGTTCCACAATTATATAGCTTATGTTATTCTCCATCCTCGTTCTAAATACTGCACGAAAGCTTGTCAGCAAATCATTTTGCTAAACCACAAACAGCTAACACAGCTATGGTAGCTAAGCATTTCATTGGTCGCTATCTGTTACACTAGCAGTCAACTATTCAGCTAGCAGCCTGTGTGGCGGCGCTGTTTTCAGTCAGCGCTTAAACTCTTCTGACACATTAATTTTATGTCAATTTTTCTGTAGCTACGGTCAACAATTTTCACTGTTTGATGGTGATGTCTGCATCAGCTTGAGCTACCATCTGATTTGAAATAGCTTGTCTTCTGCACTCTTCTTCAATAGAAACTGTCTGTATACAAACTGAGTTACGGGTCAGCAAACATTAACTTGGAAACAGTGCACATTCACTGTAAAATGTTATCAACACAAAATGCTCATTACATTACTAGCTTGTAGTGGACAGACCAATAACTTGTGTGCATGGAACAGCGTAAACGTTTCTAACTAAATAGTTTGCTTTCACTGCAGAGATATCGACTTCAAACGTATATTTGTCTCAAGCCAGTTAGAATAAAACCTAGAATCTTTTAGCGGAAGGGAAACTTGGGCCAAACAGAGCAGAGATGTTATGACACCACATGCTAGTGTCTTTGGTGCAGATACAAGGGAATCCAACCAAGCTGGCACTGGTGTGGTTATACTGTACGAAATAGTATTTTGGATGGTTAGTGACTGCCACAATGAAACTACGACACAATGAAACTACTGGGCAATAGGCCTTTTTTTCTAGGTTACAGGGTGGACTGTAATTCTCTAGTGTAGTATCATAAAAGTGTGAATTGTCTCATGTCTTTGTTTAATTTGTGTTGCAGATCAACAGGACAGTATGGCCACCACTGTCGCTGTCAATCCCAGCGATTATCTCCAGCCCTCTGCTACTTCCTCTCAAGTGAGTCATTATCATATGTTCTGTTCCAATTCAATTGAATGCTGTCAGTCAAAACTTTTTATGTCTTGCTAACAGAAGTCTGTTTATTTTAGAGCAGTCGAGCGGTGCTCTACAGATAAAGAGAAACTGATTGTGTCATTCCTTGCTTCTCTTCAATCTGTGTTGCTTTTCACCACCAGGATTCCCAGCCCTCTCCTCTAGCCCTTCTAGCTGCCACTTGCAGTAAGATTGGCCCCCCTGCTGCTCAGGCTCCCGTGACTGCACCTCCCGCTCAGCCCCAGCCTCGCAGGCTCCTCCCCATCAAACCTGCTCCCATCGCCCCTGCCCCTCCTAAAAACCTAAGCTTCCTGTCAACCAAGGGAGGTGTGATCCAGCTTCCTGCTGGGCTGGGCTCGTCTAGCCCTGGCAGCCCCATCGTGCTAACCATCCAGAGCCCGGGCCGGACCAACCCCCCCACCAACATCCAGTACCAGGTTGTGCCCCAGATGCAAGGCACACAGACCATCCAGATGATGCAGCAGGGGGGGCAGATCCAGTTGATCCCCGGAACCAACCAAGCCATCATCACGGCCCCCATGACCATGCCCTCTGCCGCGCCAGTCACACCCCAGAAGACTGTGGCCATCAAGCCCTCCCCCAGGGGACGGAAGCCCAACAACAACACGGCCAACATGGTGAGGCTGCCTGGTGGACTCACGCTACCTCTCAACGTGGCCACCGGCGAGGTGGGCGGGACTCAGATTGTCACCGAGGTGGCAGCAGCCGCTCCTACAGCTCCCACTAAGGGCAGACGTGGGAGGAAGAAGAAGGTGGTGATGACGGCTCCGCCTCCTCCACAGCCCGCCTCCCCACCTCCAGAACCCATGGAAACTATACTGATAGAGACGTCTGACAATATTATCCAGGTATGAAAAACTTTACCTTAAGACATACAATGAGTTCAGTAATTCTTGTTGAAGCATGCTCTTGGTGTAACGGTCCTGGGGCAGGGCTTAGTGGAGGCTATATATTGGGAGCATGTATACAGACATTCTTTTATTTTTACCATGATCAAATAAAATACCAAAATGTTCATAACGTATGCTTACATGAAGTCACATAAACCTTAATATATGACCTGGCCTCTGGTGCAAATGAAAATAAGCTTTGTGAAGGTGACATTGACAAATAAAATCTGCACAGCAGCACCTATTAGTGAGTTAAGCCAGTTCCCCTTTGACTGTGTAAATTAGCGTTACAGCGCGTTGTGGTAGTTTTGCATCACAGAAGATTGACGTACTGTGGCAAGCCTTGTTGTGCAGCAGAGATTTTTGGGGTTTGAACTGAGGAATACCAGGAGAGCAGGGTGAAGGTGAACACTTATTTTAATGATGAAAAATGGTGGGGAAAAGAGAGGGGGTGTAATAATGAAACAAAACTTCTTCCTGGACTGGGGTCTTCAACTTGTTGGCGAGCAGCCGAGCTCATCCTAGGGGAAAGAGAGGCAGAGGGGTGAATCGGGGGTTTCATTTGGTCAAGAGGGTGACGGGCCAACCTATCTCGGTTCCTTGCCCAGCCTTGTCCCTTGGGTTCCACTCTCCTGGGTCCTTGGTCTTTACTCCTTGGTTCCTTGCTGTGATATTCTCTCTTTTGCTGCTCCTCACAGTGTCCTCTGCCTCTGGAGTTCTCTCTCTGTGGCAGCCAACACCTAAGGCAAAAAATTGTGATTCTAATTGATTTCAGGTGAGGGGAGTGGCCAGGAGCACAGAAGGTGCCGGGGAATGTAGTGGCCTTCAATCAGCTCTCTCAGCCTTCCCTTAAAGGGCCGGCTCTCCCCTTTTACCTCTACAGTGGGGAACCTGCCATAGGCAGGGGCATCACAGTATATGCAGCTCTCGCGGAATGAAGACAGAGCAGACCTCCACTACAGATTTAAATGGGAGAAACAGCATAGCCTTAAAGCGCATTTAGGCTGAAATGGATAATGTAAAAAGTCTGGAGACTGCATTTGTATTAATATTTTTACTTCTTTGGTCTTTGGAGCAGCGCTAAGATTTTGCTGTGACAACTGGTTAGACTGGCAGTGCCAAAGACCGTTTGGACTAGTAGACAACTAACTTCAACAACAACACTTACTGATACTGAGTATTTTGTACAATACAGTTTTTTCTTTCCATTTAATTTTTTTATTTATTATTATTTTTTTTTTATCTTTCAGTTAACATCATTCTGTCAGATGCTTGCATATCAGTGCTCATGGCTTCTACCTCTGTCTCTAGGCAGGAAACAACCTTCTGATAGTTCAAAGCCCAGGCCAGCCAGCCATGGTGCAGCAAGTCCAGTTAGTCCAGCCCAAAGCCGAGCAGCAGATGGTCCAGATCCCCCAGCAGGCCCTCAAGGTGGTCCAGGCTGCCTCTGCCACCCTGCCCACGGTTCCCCAAAGGCAGGTGGCACCCGCAGACCCTCCACCCACCCAGGTGAGTACCCAGGCAATCTGACAGTTCTGCATGGGCTAACAGAAAGTTAAAACTCATATGAAAATGTATACCATGTAACGAACAACCTCCATGACAACATTGTGACCCTCCTAGATCCTCTTCAAAACTGCCTCAGGGGAGTGGCAGACTGTGCAGATCCAGCAGGAAGCCGTATCGACGCCCACCACTTCTATAGCCACCTCTTTGTCCCCTGTTTCTGGAACCAAACGGACGATGGCGGGGGCACGCAAAGAGAGGACCCTCCCAAAGCTGGCCCCAGCCGGGGGGATGATTGCCCTGAACACGGCCAATCTCTCTTCAGCTACTCAGACGGTGCAGACCATCAACATCAACGGGGTCCAGGTGCAGGGGGTTCCCGTCACCATCACTAATGCAGGAGGTGAGTAGGTAGCCGTGTGCCTAAGCATGTATGGGTTTCAGTTTGGAGGAGGGCTGTAAACAGTGAATAAGTTTCGCTATTCTTCTGAACAGTCTAAATTTGGGCTAGTACAAAGTTCTGAAAACGGGGGGGGTTTTGACTTCCTGTCTTATAAGTCTTATAGTTTATGAAAGCATACGATTATTAATGTATGTATGTAATTAATTTTAATTTACTTATTCATAATCTATTACACAAAAATAAAATGCAAGCCCTAGTTTGGAGCTGGTGTTATAGGTCTAGTTGTAGAGTCAATTCAGCCCACCCTCTTGTTCACTTTATAATTTGAGTAGCCTGCTATGTGTGATTTAAGCTTTTCTGTGTTTTGGGTTTGACTTGCACAGAAGAGGTGTGTGAGTTTCTCTCTTCTGCTGTTGTTTACATGTAATAGTATTTGTTTGTCATTATTGAGTACCCTGGCCTCCCCAATTTTGTTTGTCCGAACCCTGACCACTGGAAAAACACCTATTATGTTATCATAGTTTGACTTCAGTGGGTGTTAACGTGTTGCCTTCTGCTTGCTGTGTGGCTTAGGGCAGCAGCACTTAACGGTCCAGACCATGCAGGGCGGGGGGCTCCAGCTGACGGGGGCTCAGGGCCAGCAGACTGTCCACGTAGAGCAGGCTTTGGCCCTGGAGCTGCCCCCTCAGCCTGGAGAGAAGAAACGCCGCGTGGCCTGCACCTGCCCCAACTGCAAGGACGCAGAAAAACGGCAAGTTGTCCTAGACCTGTGGTATTATTCTGGATCAGCAGTAACTTTATATTTGTCAAAAAAAGGGGAAATGCGTGTCTAAACAGTGTTTGTGTGTGTCTGAATGCGGTGCTATGCAGACCTGGTGAAGTTGGGAAAAGGAAGCACATTTGCCACATCCCTGGTTGTGACAAGACGTTCCGGAAAACATCCCTCCTCAGAGCCCACGTGCGGCTGCACACCGGCGAGCGGCCCTTCGTGTGCAACTGGGTGTTCTGTGGGAAACGCTTCACACGCAGCGATGAGCTGCAGCGACATGCTAGAACGCACACAGGTTTGTCTGCACCACAAAACACTTTGACCACTACCTCCCTTCACAGGCAGTCAAACCAGGAAAACCTGCATTAAAAACAGAAGAGCTCTGTTATTTGTAAATTCAGCACATACTGCAGCAGACAGGTAGGCTGACACTACCAAATGTCAAGGCCTGACAGCTGCAGTAATAATTAATTTTTAAATGAGTGCCTGCCAAATAGGTTTGATACACTCATTAGTTAGCATCTTACTTGAGATCATGCGCTTCCTCGTCCCTGACGTTCCTGGTCTATCACTACACAGCTAGGTCAAGCAGCATCAGCTAGCTAGCCACAGCTTGGGCAAGATAGCAACATCTCTGTCATATAAAATGTTTATAGTTTTTGTTAGTCTGAGAAGTTATTTATTTAACGTAAAACCTATTACAAAAAAGTACCATTGAAATCTATTTCCTACTAAGGTGAACATTAGCACATTTATGTTTTTTACAGATTTTACATTTTGGCTGCGCATGCATATAGTTGTACCACTTGTATTACCACTGGATTATAATGTTGTGTAACTAAGCTTAACTTTTTTTTGGTTTTTCTCTGTAGGAGACAAACGCTTTGAGTGCAGCCAGTGTCAGAAACGATTTATGAGGAGTGATCACCTGACGAAGCATTACAAAACGCACATAAACACAAAGAACTTGTGAGCTATCTACACAAGCATGCCCTCAAGAACTCTACAGAATGACTGTGGACAAGATAAAGATGGACATTGTTGTCCCATAATGGGAAGTTCCCTTAACCCTATGGTTCTCCTCACTCCTTTTTGATGCAGTGTAGCCATGTGTACATACTGGTCCTTCCTCACAGACACAGAACTCTTTCCAGTCAATTTTATATGGGAATAGTATTTTTTGTAATGGTTGTCTGCTCCCAAGGGGCAGCCAACTCACCTACATAGGCTGAATGGGTAGGCTGAGAGATGGGGTTGAACTGCTCACATGAGACTTGATTCTCAAAAGGACAGATGGACAACACTTCTTGTGTATGAGGACTTCACACATACAATGCCAAGCCCAAACCCTGAAGCATGGATGGTGCAAAAGAACACTGTAGACAGAATGGTCTGGACAAAAGCACCAGAGCTTAAAGGACTCTAACCAATCTTGTCCCCTTACGTTTATCTGAACTTTCTTTTTGCGGGTTAGAAGAAAAGTTGTTTTTAGTTATTATGGCGTGCGCTGAAAATAAATTGTGAAGCGCTTTGGGTATGAAGTTCTTAATTTATGCCAGAAATTCTTTATTTTGTAAATAATACAAATTTCATTTTAGAGATTAACTTTGCATTTCAGCAAATAATGTTCAAAATACATTACTACCCAAAGGGCCTGTAGGATCAGTATTGGAAACGACTTTTAAACTCTGGAAAACGTTACTTAAGTTTACCTTCACAATATCTTTTTTTTGTGTAAATTATTACAAACAAACATTGGAAGATGTCTTTCACATCTCCTTTTAGTAGAATCAAATATGATCAAGTGATCAACATTACCAGAGTAGGTCTGCATACGTTTTCTGTTCTATTTTGCTTCAATGTTATGTTTCCAAATATTGGCCTGGCTTGACAATCATGTCACAATCGGGGGGGAAAAGTACATTGACTCTTTCTCAGGCTATCATTAATTACACACGGTATGTCTGTGTAACTTTGGCATCTCTGTATAACCATTTGACGTTTGAAGCAAATATTCTTTTCTGAATGAGGAATTTATATATTTGACACATTTTACAAGCTATATGATAGCTTTTCTAGCATTGAATAGGAACTACAGTCTCTATATCTCCAGGTCTCATATATGTGTGTGTGTAATATGCGAGACCTTTCAGAGGGACTCTTAAATATGACATAATTTCAAAAGTGTTGGGGTGTCTACCAAAGATGACTTCAAAGCGGATTAACTCCATACTGCATATATTCAACACATGTACGTGCACACAGCAAAAAAAATAGCTGAGAAAGCTGCTGACCTTTTGATATTATGTCATATCCTAATGCTACTTTCAAGATGTACAGTATTACTAAACGTACTTTACACCAAATTAATAATACATTAAAAAATATTTTTATTTGCATAACAGAAAACAAACATTTTGTTTCTAATATTTTCATAGCAGCCAGTGTCCTCCAATTCAATTGCCTCATACATATTTTACAAATTCGAGGGGATACTTTTAATCCAAAATTTGACCTGAAATGGCAAAGGGAAAGTGTAAGCCGCTCATATTTATGTTTTTTTTTATGTCTGACTATGTATATACAATGTGTCTGGTAGGCACCATAAAATGTAGGATAAAGGTTACACTGCCAAGTAATGTGGCTGGCTTGGCCAGATGGGAAAGACGTGAATTCTGTACAGTGTGTAAGGAATAAAAACTAATGTGACATGGTACAGTTTCTTTCCTGCTTTGTACAATATTTTTTTTGTTCTTTTAATTAAAGGCGCCATAGACATTTCCATCTGATATTTAAGAGCATTTTTTAGTTTCAGGGAACTTATTTGTAGAATTTCTTTAAACTAGTGTGCAACTTATGTTACATACATTTGAGCCAAGGAAATGTTTACTAGAATCATATTAATATTTGTATTTTTATTTACAATTTAGTACTGAATGTGATCGCTGAACAAGGTTAAATCACTCAATTTTGTTTTGTTTAAATATGTGCTTCATCTTTTGTAACCCTTTATGCTTTATCAATGCATCCTTGTATTTGTAAAGTGTCCTTGGAATTTTAGAAAGGCACTCTTAAAGTTATTATTTATCGCATATTTTGTAAGCCAACAATTGTTTTTTTCTTTATATTGCAAGGACCCCAGAGATCCAGCATTTAACAGGATTTTAAAACTTGTATTAAAGCGCTTAGTACAGAGAAAGCTGATCCCTTTTTACAGTTAACCACTGAATAAAGCATTCAAGTCATGACGAGTTGGGTTAGTTATTTCAATGTGGGAATCAGGGTTGTACCTTTATTGTGAAAATGTCGATGACGTCATCGGTCATCGACAATATTGTATGATGAAGCCAGCGAGACTTTCTGACAATAACAAAACAGGTTATCGCTGCTATGCAGACCCACTGGTAATGTTGATCACTTGGAAAATTATTTGTGAAAGACTTCCATGACGTTTCAGTATTTTTCCAAACTTCGTTTCGATTAGTTGTCTCATGCATGGCTCAGTTGTCTGGATTGATTGTGTCAGTAAGCTAGGTCTGGCTCGGGTTAGCGGGCTACACTAAGTCAAAACCTATATTTCTGAATCCTCCGGTTTTAGCCAGAAATGTGGAAGAGGGTAGGTTAGGGTCTATTATCGAATTGGAAAATCTCGATGTAATGAACAAAAAACAAGTACATATAGGCAGGACTGGAAATTCCTAAATTTGCCTAAAAACATGGAAGGTTTCCATGCTAAACTTCTTTCCAGACCATAGCATAGAATAATGGATTGGAGAGGAGTGACACATTTTGGCCCAAGTGACTTGGTATCAGGCCTCTGCCATTCAGATAGCCATGACCCATTCCCGTTGTGGCGAAATGGGACCATTAGCCCCTGTTTTAACCAGCTGGTCCTTGGAGCCCTGCCTCATGCAGCACTAGCAGTCTTCAGTGCCTGTTATCTAGGCTTTCCAAGGTAAGTAACAATGCCATATGGTTTGTTATTATTGCATTTCTGAAGTGTATTATTTTCCCAAAATTTTGTTTAATCTGTATATCTTTTTTCACCTTCCTATAATGTCCCATGTCTACACACATGTACCACATACTAGATGCAGCCTAACCAATACATCGGCTGCGTATGCCTGGAGCCTCAGGGTGGCAGTGGCTGTCATCATGGTCCTGCTCTATGCTGGAGATGTGCTGCTGGTGGGCCTCCTGCACCAACCTGACATGTACCTGGATGTACTGGCTGGTGGTTGTGCCATCTTGGCGTGGCTGGTCCACTTTGGAACCATGTTTGTCCTTCAGAGATCGGTCTACAGAAGAACCAGGGGTCCTCCTTTGCTACCTTTTTTGATTCTCCTACTTGCTCCTAACCTGGTGGTCACCTTGCTAATTTATTTTCAAACTGGAAAGCATGTGGACCTTGCGGAGCCTCTTGGAGTGACACGGCTGGTTCTTGCTGTGGCGAGGGTGTTCCCCCCTGTGGTTTACTGCGTGGCATTTGTATTCCCTTGCAGCAGTGAGGCTGGCTATACCTTGTATGTCAACGCGGTGGACAGCTCTCCCCTCATTCCTGAGAGTTCTCATCCAGCAACAGGGGAGATGGTTGCAGAGGATGGGAGTAGCTGTTTTTCTCGCCTCTTATACTTGTGGTTAAACCCTCTCCTGAGGCGAGGGCAGTGTGGGCAACTGGGCCAACCATCTGACGTCTATCACCTACCTAGGAAGTTACGCACCATCACCGTGAGGCGATACTTCCACCGCTGCTGGGAGGCCTGTCAACTTGGAGCAGCAGCACAGGACAGTAGGGAAGAAGAATGGCCCAGGCCAACTAGCCAAAGTCTACAGAATGGCACATGGACATCCCCCCACCAGGAGGAATCATTAGACATGGGCAGTGGGGAGGTAGGACTGCTGAGAGTGTTGCACAAAGCCTTTGGGTTCCGGTACTACATGCTAGGGTTGCTAAAGTTAGCAGGCAACATGCTGGGTTTTGCAGGACCCCTGCTACTCAGCAGTTTAGTGGGCTACATGGAAGAAGAAGAGGCGCCTGTCAGCCAAGGTGCACTATGCGCTTTCGGACTCTTTTCCAGCACCCTTGTCTCTGCCCTCCTCCGAAACATCTTTGTCTTTGAAGTTTCCAAGGTATCATTGTGTGCACGTGCAGCCCTGGTGTCAGCCATCTACAGCAAAGCCCTGCGGGTCAATGGCAGTGGCCTGACCTATTTCTCCCTGGGTGAGGTGGTCAACTTCATGAGTACAGACACAGACCGTGTGGTAAACTTCTTCAACAGTTTTCACGAGGTGTGGAGCCTGCCCTTCCAGTTTTCCATTGCCCTCTACCTGCTGTACCTGCAGGTGGGTGTTTCCTTTTTGGGCGGGCTTGGTGTGGCCTTGTTATTGGTGCCACTCAATAAACTGCTGGCCTCTCGTATCTTGGAGAACAACAAGCACATGCTCAGGCACAAGGACAGCCGAGTCAAGGTGAGTGCATTGTTGGTACCAGCTAGCTAGTGGGTTTCATCAGGAAGTTTCCATTTGCCTACGTGTTTTTTTTTTTAATGTTATTATTTGTCATGAAACCAGGAAATTAGCCGTTTCCCAGCTGTGTCATGATGCTCTACTGTTGCCCTAGTCAACACTCAGTAAAGTAGTAATGTGTCTTTGTTTTTCCACTGTCTCCAGCTGATGACAGAGGTTCTATTTGGCATACGAGTCATCAAGTTCTACAACTGGGAGGCTCTCTTTGCCCAGAAAATTGCAGACATTCGAAAACAAGAGCTGTCCCACCTTAAGGCCATCAAGTACCTGGATGCCATGTGCGTGTACACTTGGGCTGCTCTGCCCGTTGTCATCTCCATCCTCACCTTCGTCACCTACGTTCTGCTGGGGAACACACTAACTGCAGCCAAAGTAGGCCACTTGCATAAAGTTTCTTATGACAGTTTTTTTTTGTCAAATTACACTGAACCATACACATATATGCTTTTCAAGGCAACCAATATTGAAAATGAAAGAGACAAATGCTAACAAAGCCAGACAGTCCAGACAAGGGTTTGGATAAGGAAAGAGTATATATTCAAAGATATTTAGTAGTTCCATACAGAATCAATACAAATCTGGCTATTATGATAATCTGAATTGAAGAATTAGTCTGTAAACAATGTTTGTACATTGGTACACATAGTCAGACCTACATACCATATACCCATCAAAGTATTTACATAGTGATTTCATTGTCAATGAATACTCACAGGATAAAAGATCTTTCCACATACCTTGTCATCTATGCTCAGACCCTTCCCCATGATGACTTTGGCTGCAGGTGTTCACCACTCTGGCTCTGGTTGGCATGCTTATCCAGCCCCTCAACAGCTTCCCCTGGGTTCTGAACGGCACCCTGGAGGCCAAGGTGTCCCTGGACCGCATCCAGCGCTTCATTCGACTGGCCAATCAGGACCTCCGCACGTATTACAGTCTGGGTACGGAACGTGGGCCTCTCTGGAATACAGTCTAGGATTCATTATGAATACTTATTTAATGGAATGCCAACAGGTTTTCATGGCACATCTGTTTAGTATATTCTATGTATTATTTATGAAAGCAGACATTTTGCAGATAGATTTATCAATCAACTTTCCTCCTTTCTCTTTTAATTTCTCGGTTGACCAGTGACCCTCCATTTGTACCACTTGGTCATCTGTTATGCTGTAAATTGACCAAGCTTGGGCTGTGTTTACAGTGGCTCCAGAGGACCCCCAGACAACCATCCTAATGAGGCAGGGCTCCTTCTCCTGGCAGCCCCCTGCTAGACCAGCCCAGCCCACAGAGCCAGGGACAGAGACCAGGGTGTCTGAAGGGAGTCTGCTGCTAGAGGACCTTAATCTTAATGTCCCTAAAGTATGTGGCATTTCAAGTGAGAGAACGTCTGCTGTTCTTCTGAATACATAAAAATCAAGTATTTAAACCAAATGAAGCCATTTTAAATTAACATGGCTGCAAGACTTTAAATCTGTTGAGTGATAGTTATGTTTGATAGGATAAAATGCTTCTAACTGGTACATAATAATTGTAAGGTTTGATGAGGTAAAATGCTTCTTAATGGCGCATAGTTACTGTGATGTCTTATCTTTCAGGGCACCCTTGTAGTTGTGGTGGGGAAGGTCGGCTGTGGGAAGAGCTCCCTATTAGCTGCCATCACTGGAGAGCTCAACAGGTATTGGAGATTGAGGGGATCTACATACGGATGTTTCTGTAGAGATGAAAACGGACATGAATTCATGCATGTCGATGAGATTGGTCCGTTGCAGTGGTAACTGCTAACACATGTATGTGCATTGGTATCACACTCCGTTGAACAACGGACAAAGTTCTACTTTTTAAAAAGTGTTCCACCAACTAATGCCTTTCTGCTAGCTGATTGCGTATGCTTTTGTATGTAAATGTAATTCCAGGTCTCTGCTGCCCCTTTATTCACTGAACTCTACCATGTCACACAACCTGATATGTTCCAGCTCTCTCCTGCTTATTTATGTTTGACAACCTTATAATGTTTTTAATGTAGGCTAAAGTGCTCTCAATGGTTTCTCTTCAGTGTTTCCTTGATATGCTGAAGGGGTAAAAAAATTTTATTCCGATTGAATTGAAGTTTGCTCTTACTTTTAGGCTTGGAGGTGTGGTGCATGTCCAGGGAAGGGAATGTGGCTTTGGTCTGGCTACCCAGGAACCGTGGATACAACACGCCACAATCAGGGAAAACATCCTGTTTGGCAGGAAGTACGACAGCACCTTCTACCAGAATGTGATTGAGGCCTGTGCACTTACGGATGACCTCAACGTGAGACACTGTCCTCCTCAATAATAATAATTAATAATTCATTTTATTTAGTTTTTAGCGCTTTTCTGGTGACTCAAAGCGCTTCACACAAATTGGTCGCGAATTAATTACACAGAACGAACAACGAATGGACCGACAGATTTCAAACACAACAATCAGTCTGAGGGATACCACGGCAGCCCATTTGCGCCAGACTTGCTCACCCAGCATATTACGACAGACTTGCTTAGGACATAGCACACACAGACCGACTCCAGGTGAACTGGCAGTGACTGGTCAGGGCACTGGTAGGAAAATGGAGCATGTTTATTGATGATCCTCCCAGTTCATTATTTCTGTATGTTTCTCCCCTGGCTTTTCTTTAGCCCAGTTGATCTCTTTTATTTAGAAGACATGTTCAGGGTAAAGAAATCTCACCTTTTGTTGATTTCAGTGAAATACAATAGACCTATGGTCAGATTGCGTCATTGCATAGATGCCATCCTAACGTATCTACTCACACACCTAAAGCTTATTGGTTTGGACTAGCAGGGGAGTGTTCCAAGATGCTAGTCCTTGCTTATCTAGCTTTAATTGGACACATACATGCAAAAATAGTGTCTGAATTCAAATGGGTCTGGGAAGAGCAAAGGCGTATTTGCCTTAATGACACAATGATTAGATTTAAAAGTCACGCTGTTCTCACTGCAGAGCCTGTTTGTGCAGATTTTGCCTGATGGAGACAGGACGGAAGTGGGAGAGAATGGAGTGACTCTGAGCGGAGGACAGAAGGCTCGCCTGGCCTTGGCGAGGGCGGTTTACTTGGTAAGTCCTCACCAGTAACCTGCCATCTGCTCTCATGTCTTAGTCCTTTGTCAACGTTCATTAAGATAACGTATTTGTCTCTTATTTTATTATCATTGCAAGCCATCTTTGTAATATTTTGTATGATGATTAAAGGATGATTAAAGTAAAGGTTTTTGCTTCTCTGCCCCTTGTTTTATAAACACTTAAGGACAAAGACGTTTACCTTCTCGATGATCCACTGGCAGCCGTTGACACTGATGTGGCCCTCCATCTCATGCAAAAATGCATTATGGGAATCCTCAGGAATAAGACCAGAATCCTTTGTACTCACCGCATAGAGTTTGTTCACAAAGCTGATGTGGTTGTCCTTATGGACAACGGAAAGATAATCAAAACAGGTACCAAAAGTCATTCATATACACAATACGTTTATATACGTTAATTTATGTTTTCTATTGGATGGCTAGTTAGTTAGGATGCAATATTATTTTATGTAGGGGATCATTTATTATTAAACATTCAGTTGTTAAATGTTTATGTATCCCAACATGACCTATGCTAATAAGGTTGTAAGGAAGTTCACATGAGCTCAGAAGTGTCATTTTAATGCCCTGAAAGGAAATTACTACTAAACAAAGAATCTGTCCTGGTTTTGTTTCACAGGTACACCTGCAGAGGTCCTTCATTTGGTTGAGGCAGACCCTAAAAACAGGAAAAATGACAGCAATGCCAAGGAGAAAGGTAGGCTGTTGTTTATCATATAAGTTATAATAGACCTTTTGTCCACTCTGGCAAAACTTCAGTTAAAATAATATCAATTGATGTCTATTGATATTAATTTGAGCCAGATGGTATGGAGAAGGAAGAAGACTCAGTGCCATCCAATGTGCAGCAAGTCGAGATGGAGTCCTCCATTTTGGGTGAGGAGCAGAAACAAGTGGGCAGACTTTCCTGGAGGGTTTACTACACCTACTGGACAGCTGTGGGCGGAGTCCTGTCTGCCTCCATCCTCCTGGCTCTCCTCCTTATGCAAGGTACAAGGATTTCTATCACTACTTAAAAAAAAAATTCAAAAATTATATTATGATATTATTCAGTTACTTAAATAGATGGCACACTTACTGCATAAATATTATTTGAGCTTTGAGCCCATTATTTGTCTCAATTTTGTCCAAGTATTTCTAAAATATTGCATCGATAGAAGCTCTGCTTGCTGTCGGTTAAGGCATGGGCCACTTGTTTTCATTTTGTATTTGCCAAACTGTTTTCTTGTTTGACCCTATCAAGCCTCCAAGAATGTTTCTGATTGGTGGCTGTCCCACTGGATATCAGAGCTGAAGCACAATGGTTCCTCCCAGAGTATTGTAACAGTAGCCTCCAGCTATCCTCGCCTGCTTCTCTTCCTACCCAGAGGACTAATGTGAGTTTAATGGACTGTCAATGGTCCAACGGTGAAGAATAATACACAGTGATTCATTTAGTTTATGTTTTCATGTAGCGTGCCTAGAGCCTATGTGAAGCAATGTTTTATGGCTCTGGCTTTTTATGTCTTTGTTGCTGCGTTCGGAAGCAGTCACTAAAATGTATGTATCTCATAATTCACAATTCTTCAAGACCTGGTTCTGCAGGCCCCCAAGCAAATTTCAAACCAATAAAAGCACTCCAGTAAAACCATCATTCTCTCGTTACATGTCTGCTTGTGCTATGCTGTCCTGAACTGTTTTACAGCAATTACAACCGTTTGACTGTAAATCTTACTTACTATTGTTTTGAATTAGAAAGGTGGTCACTAGGGCTTAATTTAGCCACTGCTGCACTTAAAAGTGCATTCAGAACTCTCATATTGCTTTGGGAGCTGCAGAGCTATACCAGAACTGATGAAGAGAGATGTACCTTGAAGGGTTGGGGAGTTTCAAAGGAAGTAAAGTCTTTCCAGTGCTGCAGGGTCTAGCAGGATGTTTGCGTCTCTCAAAGAAACCATTTAAAACGTGGCCTAACATTCATGAGTGAGCCAGGATTTTCAGTTGTAATTACCTTGAAACGCAACAAATTGCCTGTGGAAACTAATACCTCCATCTATGGACCTTCCAGGCTTCTGATTGACTCAACACACTTATCAACACAAACAGACTCAGATAGCAGTCTACCACCCTGCTTTAAAGTAGCCAACGTCCCAAATATTTAGGTAGTTATTGAACGTAATCTAGTTGATTAGAGTTGGAAGTGGATGAAAAGAGCCAAAAGAGGGAGTAATTTCTAAAGTATTTTACTGTCCTAACACATACTAACCTCTTCACCCCTAGGTTTCCTGTGTCTTCTGTGGAGACGACCACTTTGACCAACATCAGCTTGGACGTGAAGTTCTACTTGACGGTGTACGGCTCTTTAGCTGCCGCCAACACGGTCTTCACTGCAGCCAGGGCCTTCCTCTTTGCATACGGAGCCATCTGCGCTGCATCTGTTGTCCACAACAGACTGCTGGACAGGGTGCTTAAGGTGGGTGGTGAGCTCCCGGCTGTCCTGACCCAGAGCCAAGCACCTGGTTCAGCCTGCCCAAACAGATTAGGCATCTGTTAGCCTGCATCATAGTTATGACTCATTTGTTTTTCTGACATGCATAACTCGACTCAATGGAGCTGCGTTATTAAACAAAGTGGTTATACCTTAAAATTGTAGTTCATGTGAACTTACTGGATGAAGTAGTGAATCTGCCTACCTGTGCGATGGCCTTCAGCCTTTTTTCCCTGATTCACCGCCCCCTTTAGCGGCTGTTAATGCAAAGCACCATAGAGCCAAAGCGCCTTTAAAACCACTCCGTTTCCGTGTTGGCTTGTTTCTGCCCAGGCCACAGTGACTTTCTTCGACACCACTCCCCTGGGCCGCGTGCTAAACCGCTTCTCCTCTGACCTGTACACGGTGGACGACAGCCTGCCCTTCATCCTCAACATCCTGCTGGCCAACGTCTTCGGCCTGCTGGGCATGCTGGTGGTAATGAGCTGGGGACTCCCCTGGGTCCTAGTGGCCCTGCTACCGTTAGGGCTCCTCTACTACCGCACACAGCGCTTCTACCGGCACACCTCCTGTGAGCTCAAGCGTCTGTGCAGCCTCACGCTGTCGCCGCTCTACTCCCACTTCTCGGAGACACTGAGCGGCCTGGGCACTATCCGGGCCACACAGAGCTCTGCAAGGTAAGCCCTGGAGGTTTCCAGTCAACACAATGTTCTGCTGAGGGGTAAGGGGTCCCCGCTGTGGATTAGACGGCCTTACACAGGGCTTGATGGTTGCTAGGTGAACACTGACCCATGCCCTCCGCTAGTCAGACTGTGGCCTATTAGAGACGCCAATGCTGTTGACTGTGTTGGCCCCAGGTTTGAGGAGGAGAACCAGAGACGCCTGGAGCAGAATCAGCGCTGCCTGTTCCTTAGCAACGCCGCCATGCAGTGGTTGGACATCCGCCTGCAGATGATCGGCGTCGTTGTGGTGACCGGAATTGGTGTCATTGCTGTCATCCAGCACCAGTTTAAGTCTATTGACCCAGGTCAGCAGCTGCCATGGGATGGCTAGTAATAATGCCTGCTTCAGAGCCTGTAGTCATTTCTCCTTTTCAGAAATTCACATGCAGTTATGTAGACGGAAGGGAACTGTAACTGTGGAACCTATAAAAGTGATTACACTTATGAGAGATCTCGTGTGTAATTTGACAAACTTAGTAGTGTATACTGTAGATTAATAAGGCTTGTTCGATAGGCTTGAAAAACAAACGATTCTCCTAATCTAGAGATACCAAAAACATGTCTTGAATTTAGCCTTATTTTAAGGCCTATATTATTAAACAGATGAAAAGTTGGGAATAGGTTTTCTATACAATAATATGGATGATTTTATTTTGACAGCTGCAAGTGAGTAATGTGATGTACATTGAAATGTATATGATATATCCATATTCAATTGAATATCACTTATATTTACACAGATAGTACATTGACGGGAAACCATTAACAAGTATTTGTACTTGCATGACTCAATTGGACGTGTTATAATTTCCAGTAATTTCTTCGAGTTATGTATTTTATCTAAATAAGTCTCCCTGTATAATAACTCTTGTTGCAGGGCTGGTAGGTCTGTCCCTGTCCTACGCGCTGTCCATCACAGGCCTGCTGTCTGGCTTCATCTTCAGCTTCACCCAGACCGAGATGCAGCTGGTCAGCATAGAGCGCACTGAAGAGTACGCCACAAGCCTCCCCATTGAGCCCCAGCACGGCCTGGCACAGGTAGAGGACGACCAATACCGACTATTCTAGTAGCTTTCCATTGGGCTCAATGCTACAACAAAGCCGCCTTCTAAGTGCCAGAGAGACCTTCACTGGTTCTGTGTGGATTGACCTCTGACCTCACTGCCCTCAGGTGCCCGCCTCCTGGCCGGAGCAGGGCTGGGTGGAGTTTCGGGGGGCGGAGCTGTCCTACCGGGAGGGTCTCCCTAACGCCCTAGACGGGGTGAGTCTGGTGGTCCGGCCTGGGGAGAAGATAGGGCTGGTGGGCCGCACGGGCTCGGGAAAGTCCACCCTGTTTCTGGCCCTCTTCCGCATGGTGGAGCTCAACCAGGGGCAGGTTCTACTGGACGGAGTCGATATCAGCACGGTGAAGCTGGCCCAGCTCAGGTGAGTGCAGTGCTGTCAGACTGGGAATCCATAGTCCCTGTTAAGGATGGTTGATGTTTGTGTGCAAGGGTTGATTACTCGCGAACATATACACACACACACACACACACACACACACACACAAACACACTAGGGTTGGGCGGTATGGTCAAATTTAATGAGTTCAACCTAAGTGTATAAAAAGTTCACACTTTAACTATATATATATATATATAGTTAATGTTTTATTTCTAAATGCCTCACAGCATTATGTTCAGCCTGGTTGACACTCTGTGCTGTTGGCGCCCTCTACAGGTCCAGGCTGTCCATCATCCCCCAGGACCCCTTCCTGTTCAGTGGGACGGTAAGAGAGAACCTAGACCCTCGTGGAGGACAACCAGATGGAAGACTACTGGAAGCCCTTCACCACTGTCACCTCAGCCAGCTGGTCAGCAGAATAGGTGAGAGAGGAGGAGGCCAGAAAGGGGTTGATGCAGCAGGGAATTGGATGACAGCAAAGCATGAATACAAGAATATAAAGTTGAATAAACACAAAGACAGGTGGAGGAAGCTAAGGTAAATTTGTGAGGAGGAAGAGAATGCAAAAGCTTTTTTAATAGTGAATGCACGAAGGTCGTATTTCTTTTGCGCTGTAAGCAGCTTAGCTGTCTAACTGGTGTCCCCTCTCAGGCGGTCTGGATGCAGAGGTTGGAGAGAAGGGCAAATGTCTTTCTGTTGGCCAGAGACAACTACTGTGCCTGGCTAGGGCTCTTCTCACCAACACCAACGTAAGAACCAGCTGAAGCAGTGTTCCTCCTCCCCCCTCCTTCCTCCGCCATTTCTAAACTGGGGCTTTCTCTGTAGATTCTGTGCATTGACGAAGCCACCGCCAGCGTGGACCAGAAGACCGACAAGCTGCTGCAACAGACAATCAGGGAGAAATTCCAGGGGAAGACTGTTCTCACTATTGCTCATAGGTAATTGAGTACCTCTGTCACGTGCTGTTAATGGGCTGTTCGCCTGATAAAATCCCTTTTCAACCAGTTCTGTTTCTCTTCCTGTCCCCAGGATCAACAGCATCATGGATTCTGACAGGGTGCTGGTGATGCATGCAGGAAAGGTGGTGGAGTTTGACACCCCTATTGCTCTTTGTCAAAGGGAAGACTCTATGTTCCACAAACTGGTTGGTGGGAGAGGAGAGGTGGAGGGCTGAAAGACTTCAGGGAAGAAAGTTTTAATGGGACTTCTATTGGTTATTTCTAATTACAGATTCCGGTATCCATTATCTAGCCTTTCTTTTGTTTTCCTGGGCTTTTAATTAGTAAATTAAATTGGAAGTTAACGTGTTCAACAAATTCTGTAACGATTGTTATTTTAATTAAAGGGAGTATTTATAAATAAAGTTTATAGTAACATTTAGGTAATAAGGTTTCCTAAAATAATTAATGTATAGTATAATTAATTGACTTTGCAACACCTTCTAAAGGTTATTCACTAAGACGTGTTTGACACTGCCAGCTTAAACTGTGCTGTTTTTTTTTTTACACTGTCAACACAAGGCAGAGTGCATTCAGCGATATGAAGGGATCTTATTCTCAAATGGTTTCTATTTATTTCTAGGTAGAGCTAAAAATTTGGCAATGTTGTTACAGCCATTTTGCACATCTGCTTTATAATCTGTGTTGTTTGTATGAAAATAATGTTGTTGAAGCGATCTTCTCAGGGATGACTGTTTTTCTGGACCCAACACTTTAGTATTGGTAAATATAAATGTGACATGAAGCTGTAGAAAATATTTAACCACCATACTGTCTTTGGGGTCAATTTGACCCTGTTCAATGTTTAACATCTCTAAAGAAATTGTTGACATTTATTTTTATTCATATTTAACGACCTTCTCCAATTTAATGGGACTGGCTAAACATAAAGTTAACATCATAATATGATTTCGAAATCTTGTACACATGTTTTACATGTCAGTGTTCTTTGAGGTCAATTGGGGGCCAAGTATTTTATTTTCATTAAACATATATGAAATATTAAGAATTTAGACAGATTCGTCCTGGTGGTTGTGGCTTATATTTGGGTCACCATCAAAAACTATTTTATAATCTTCAAAGTACTTTCTTATGCTTTAGCTACCCAGAAGCAGTTGTGCATGAGCTACAGTTCTGCCCGATAAGCATTGCCGGAATCTCAGAGTAACAAATCCAGGGGGACGGGGGAGTACCGCATTGACCGGTACTATATGGACCACTCTGGAGGTAAAAACCGCACATAGGGCGTTGCCCTGTTACTCGACGACAGGACCAGCCACTTGCTGTCTTGCAGGTTTTTAGCCATGTCCTCTTTGCGCGCCTGGAGCCACTACTCACCCCTCAACGCCGCCCTCAGCAGTCGGGCGTCACCAAAGGCCGGTAGACAATGGACGCGGTGCTCGCCCCCCGACTTCTGGCCAGCTGCACCGTGAGTTCGTAAAGCCACCTCACGTCGCCGACTTCGACATGAAGGCGGCCTTTGACCCGGTGGACCATAACGCATTGTGGAAGGCTCTTAAATCCAAAGGTGAACCCCCTCTCTTGCTGAGTCTCATCCGGGAGCTGCACTCAGCGTGTGCGTCGGAGGCTTCATCTCGGACTCCTCCCCTAGCACCTCTCGGGCCCTATTCTGCTGCACCATCGATTGGATTATGAGTAGGTGCTCTGCCGATCAACTGGACTGTGTCTGGAGGAACAGGCGCCTTCGCCTGGCGACAAAGCTCTACATTTACAACAGCTGCGTCCTCCCAGTCCTTCACTATGGCTCTGAGACCTGGACATTACTAATGCAGAATGTCAGGAAACTGCCAGCGTTTCACATGCGGTTCCAGTGTCGCATCCTTGGAATCAGCTGGCTCGACTTAGTTAATAACGAGACAATCTCCGAACGCACCAGTCTCTGTCACATACGCAGCAAAATCCAGGCGTCATTCCCTTTTCGGGCACGTGAGGAGGATGCCAGCGGATACGGCGGCCCTCACTGCCCTAAAACTCAGCATCTAGGCACGAGGTGGCCTGAGGCCTTATTGGGGACTGGAAGCAGCAGCACGTGGGACCATCGACTTCAGGAGGACTTAGGGGCCACAGCACACCAGCCCTGGCAGTCTGCAATGAATCACTTGGTGTGGGTATCTCTGCGACCTAGAGTCGGTTCAGGAGTACGATGTGTGTGGCAAGAACTCCCATAGCTCACACCGCATAGGGAGGAGAACACACAATTCACACATTCATAACTTTCATATGTATAAGGGGTATTGGGGCAGTGTTGTTTTATTTAAAGGGAGATGTATGTAGTTCACAAAGAGACAAAGTATCTGACACATAAATGTGTTAACAATTTCAATTACACTCCACAATCATTTTCTGGAAGTTTACATTTTCTGAGTCAAATTGACACCAAGGACAAAGGATGTTAGTAAATATTAGGATAACAGGTTAGGTGAAGTGACATTTTTTACTGTAAATTTTGGGTTCCTGAAGATGATTATTCTTACATAAGCAGTGCTCATTTGTAGGGCGAGTTGTCACACCCTAATGATTACTCTGTGAATAAATCCGATGTGTCCCACAGTAATACATTCTCTACATTTCAATCCCCACCTTGCTGGTGTGGCCTGCCATTGCATTGTGATAATCATGACTCATACCTGTACCTCCCATTTTCATATACACAGGCATTGTTTGTCACTTGTTTCCTACCTCTTTATGACTTATATAGGGAGTGTCGTGTTAATTTGACTTTTTTTCCAAAAGGTTTCGCCTACGACTATATGTGTTTTGTTTGTATGTATGGGGGCAGTGGCTAGATGCGCAAACTTGAACCTGTTTGTCTGCTTTGGGAGTGTGCTTGGACTGACAGAGCTTTCTGGTTGGTACTTTCTGTAGTAGCCTACAGAGCAAACGACATGGACTGATAACACTGTTGTAACTTTAGTGTCTGTCACCGTCAGTGGCAGAATAACAAGAAAACACAAGTCCTTACCATATGGATCTTGAGGTAAGATTGATGGGTTGTCATTACGATTGTTCAGGTACAAATGTTAAAAGGTGTGTTGTTCTACTGTTTCAGCTGCCAAAAGATTGAGTATTGCTTGCTTGTACTGTTTTTGCAATTTTGTAAAAGGAAGTTGAGGACCTGTAAGCATACATGCATAAATGTACCAAAAATGATAATGTATCAATATATATCTCTCACTGAAACGGAACGTTTTAAAGTTCCATAATTACACAGTCAAGAAAAAATTTGCTTTTATACTATTGGTGCAAGCAAACTACTAAACAAGGTATGTTTCTGGTGACATTGAATTCTGTCATTTGAATTAAAGTCGTTGTGAAAAAGCAATAGTGTATTAGTTCTACCAATTGACCTTTATGGGTTGCATCAAATTACTTCAAATAATAAGACCAAAAAGAACATACTCAGCAAACACTTCTGCACGGTGACAATAACAGAAAGGGGAGGGTGTGGTTATTCTGAGTTTTGCTCATGCTAAGAAAAGCACAAACAACACAGACTGGTTTGTTTTTACTGAATTCTTGGGTTGGTTGTGTTTTGGACAAACCTGTTCTTAGTTTTTGCCCATATTCCACGGACAGACCTTGAGTACCATACAGGTGCATCAGTTTCAGGCATTTTTGGTGTCAACCTCTACATACCATTTTACACAGGTCTCTAGTGATCCCACGTGAGGTCAGAAATCTGTAGATTTAGTTTTTTGGTGAAATAAATGCCCAGACGGGATTGTTTTGTTCTTGGACAGTTTTAGGTCACGGGGGTATTCCAGGAAGCTGTATTATTAGCTCACACGTGAAAATATTTGGCTATAGTTTATAATGTTTTGAATCTGAATTTGTAAAACTAAACCTGAAAATACAATTAGTCTATAAGTATTGCTTATTGCTATTTATTAACATGCCCAGATAAGTTGTAACTTTTTGCAATAAACTCAGCAGAGTGGCATTTTTAGCTGTGACATTTGTGTAGTATATTTTGTTTATAACATATAGTCAATGTACATGTACATGTGCATAGTCAATGTGATAATAAGTTTTACCAATTAGTTACTTTTTTTACTAAGTAGATTTAGACAGCCAAACTAGATTTCGTCCTAGGGTTGCTTTGCTGAAGTTCAATTTCTTCCAGTGTGAAGTAATTGATAGCTTGCAAAGCTATGCATTCAAAGTAGCTTCCCCAAGACTGGCTATAGACTTACTGTATGTTATTTAATTGTTTCATCTATTGACTACAAGGGCACATTTATATTTTTTCAGTGTCACTTTCTAAAAAATTTGCTGTTTTGTTACAGCTTGAATGGAACATCTGGCTTGCTTTTCTAGTAACAGCCTATGGTTAAAGATCTGACCAAATCAATATGTATGTGCCAAACTATGTTGTTTTTTTATGACACTGTACATTAGTAGAGCTTGGGCTTCATCCTTAATTATAATGTTTTTCCCTCTTACAGCTGTATCCTCTGTAACCGCACTAGGACCATGGTATGTTAATTATATTATATAATATACATATACATTTATCTTAATTAGTATTATGGTATTGATCTCAATTCAAACTAGAAATGCATTTCCACAAGAAAATGCAGATGAGATTGCGTTTCCACCATCAGCGACCAGGGTGGCCAGCTCCCTAAAATAACCGTTGCAGTACTGTAACATCCTTTTGTGTTGGTGGACAGCGCTGAACTGAACACAAGTGTAAACACCTACTTGGGGCCAGTTGCAACATCTGACTTCTTCCATTCATATAAATATTGTGAACTATATGTCACATGTAGTCATCTTTAAATTGTATGGGTAATTAGAAGACACATACAAGTTTAATATATACAAGTTCGGCTGGTCTATGTCAATTAGTCTGTGAGTAACAGAGAAATGCAAAAAGTGTTGCAACCGTCCCTTGTCTCCCCTATGTCCTTGTGTTAGCTCAACCAAGCCTCTGGCGATCATATCAAGTGGACAGTGCTGCAGATATAAAATCAGCAGTAGTCTATTGTTTTAACTGTTAATGCTTGTTCGATACTGATTATTTTATCATTGAAATACATTTTAAATAATCTTAATAAAAGTGTGTTCATTCTGACACTGCTTTATATTGTTTGATTTGGCCGTTTCAATCGCGCTATGGTACAAAATAAAGGAGTTAGTTTTGCAGCAAGCAATAATTTATGGTGCCTTTAAGGGGATAATAGTTAGCCACGCACACTACAGCTAGCTAACGTCCACTTAGACAAATAGAATTCACATGCATGCAGTAAACAGTCGTATAACCACAGCATAATGAAGTAGTTGTTGATGGTACTCCCACTGTCTCTGGCTAAGCACGGTAGCATGAGGTGTCCTAACCAAATGCTCTTTTGCAGTATTATCAGTAAGCTATCATTTATGGTGCCTTAACTTAAGACTAGCTAACGTTTTGACTCCATGGAAATAATGTTAAGAAATTGTGAAGGTTAGTGTTCTCAAAAAAAAAACATGCCGCTGTTGAATGCCTTATGGAAACACTTGATAGGTGTTATCAGCCACTATCCAATTCAAGTCACCACAGTTATTTTTTAACGTTAAGCAAATACAACTTAACTCACATTCAGTATGCAGTGTCCTGTCAATGTTGTCCGTTTGTGGGTTTGTGCCGGTGGAATCTGGTGAATTATGATAAACTTGGTTTTACTTGTAGAGCTATCTTGAGTCCATGCTACTACATTCACTTAGATGGGAGCATATCGCTCCTTCATTCAAAGTCCACCTGAAGGCCTAATCCGTTTCCCCATTCATTGTCTATGGGCAAATTAAGCATGTAAAAAATACAATTAAAATATAACTAGTGGACAGATTAATTAGCTGTGTACAAGCGCACTCCGTGGCATTCAAAAGGACATTCTGGCGTTGCAATGGAAACGAAATGCTCAAAACTGCGCCTGTAGTTAGGGCCAGAAAAATTGGGCTGATAATAATAAAGTCGAAAAAAAATAAGACTTAAGACTCACATAATAATAATATTACTTAACGATAATAGTAAATGATTGTATTATGCTGACGCAATGACATAATCATGGTAGAAATCACTGTAGTCCCAGAACCCCCTAATGTCAAAGCACCCACCTGTGTTCACACTATTGTTTGGTTTGTGTCCCTCGAGCCTGGACACCGAAGAGGGAGGAGCCTCTCAGAGGGGCTGACACTGGAGGAATCAGAGAAGGGAGGATTGGTGGTCTGCAGCATTGACAATGACTCCTCTGCCAACCAAGGGCTTAAAGAAGGTATGACCCTCAAATTGTCATGACATTCTTATGTTAGTTATATAAAGTGTAATGTTCTGAGAGTAAAATATACAAACAAGAGTTATAAACAGATTTTCTCTAGTTGCTTTGTGATTTATTGCTGAACAACCAAATATCGCCAACCTTTAAAGACTTTGAACATTAAAACTTATATTAATGATTTGCAGGGGATGAATTACTGGGGGCTACAATCAATTTTAGCCAACTTTCTAAAGAGGAGGTCTTGAATGTACTAAAGCTGATGGAACCATTTGATGACAAGATTCAAGTTCTAACTAAGAACAACTTGAGCAAGAGCATGGGGAACCTGAACGGTAGCATTAACGATCCAAAAGAAGTAAGATGAATATACTTCATAAACAAAACAAAACAAAAAAAAGATAAGTTATATGTATATATATATAATATATACTGTATATATGTATACTATATATATATATATATATAAAGAGAGAGAGAGAGAGAGAGAGAGAGAGAGAATTAGACATGTGTGCATGGGATTTCCATTGCAAAAAAAGGTTAATGCTTTTGAGTTGAGGCATTACACATCCATTTAGATTTTAACTTAGATTAACATAGAGTACAGCAAAGAGTGTGCGTATGCGCATTCCTGGATTGATTTGAGAGAGAGAGAGAGAGAGAGAGAGAGAGAGAGATGTTGGTTGCCACACCCTAATTTATACATTCTATCCCTAATTTAAACATTCTATATAATTATAAAAATAGTAATAGTAAATAATACATGAAAATAATGTTATTAATTATATAGAGAGATTTTTTACCATCCAATGTTCCAATTTTTTAGATGCTTCAGGATTCATACAACAGACTATACAATGCCAAAGTAAAGAGATTCATAAAGGATGATTTTCCTGGAAAAACTGCGTCTGCTGCTGGGGGAGCCAAGACAACCAGACCACTCTGGTCCAAGCCTAGTCTCAAAGGTGAACACAAAGCAAACTCACCATTTCAGCATACAAAAACACCCTGTGTAGTGGAGGTGGAAGGGGGAGCAGGGGGGGGGGGGGGGGGGTTGTCCAATATTTGGGAAAGCTAATGTTAAAAAAAAACAAACCGTTCAGAACCCAAAC
>JAVQIZ010192069.1:0-35272 GCA_036023535.2 Galaxias brevipinnis | reverse complement strand
CCCCCCCCCCCCCCGTCCCCCCCCATCCCACCCTTCCCTCCCCTTCTCAAAGAGAGACATCACACCATTACAGCACAATTTGGGGGCCATTAATCAAAAGAGACACAGGATTAATTAAGCTTGAAGTCTAAATTGCCCTCCCTCTCCTCTCATCAAGGTGTAGTTGTGGCCTGGGGTTGGGGGTGGAGGCTCTGCGTACAGAGGGGTGGGGGCGGGGGAGCCTGTAAAACACTGCTAGCATGTGTTTTTACACGCCGACCACTCATGCCAGGACAAATAATGAACATCCCCATATCCCCAATTTACATATGATGTATGACAATAAAGCACTCCAAAAAGGGAACGTTAAGCTGATGCTTATATTAGCTTCACTCTATTACCATTGATTTAAACCTTCTAGAAAAAAAACGTTTTATACAATGTTTGAGTTCCATTGTGTACAAACATTCACCACAATCTCAACAATTAAATAAATCATTGTAAAGTGACATCTGTCCAAATCTCTACACCTTTCACGATGAAAAAGCATTGCAGTTGATTCAATTGAGAGGGTCCCAAAGTATTCATATGCATGCAACTAACTATTCATTTAGTAACTCATATTATAACACTATAAATCTGTGCAGACGTGGTGATGTTAAGCAAGGCCTGTCTGACTGATTTATAAAAGGAAATGTCCGAAAGTATGGATCTTACATTATATTTATGAACACCTGCTACCTCTGTACAGATACACAGACAATACCCATTATGGCTTCATTAGCCCAGTATCCTGTGCCTCGTCGGAGCAGGTCAGCCCTGTGATGAATGGACCGTGCAGCTCCTAGCTCCAGGGTAGGATTTGGTTCCACGGGAGGCAGAGGGGGGACCTGACTCTGGGTGAAACTGAGAGAGACAAGAGAGAGTGGAGGAAATGAGGGAAAGAGGCGCATGTGGATTATCCGAGAGTTGTCTCTCCCCTGAGTCCTATGTCTCAGAGACATTAGAAATCTAATGTGCTATTATTCTCCACCGCCCCCCTAAGCCTAAAACATCTGTCCTTGGGGTGTCTGCTGTAATAGACAGGGGCTTTAGGACCCGTCACTGAGACAAGACACCAGCATCGACAAGGGCCCTTGACATGCTGCCGACTTAATCTGCAAGTACTTCCACAAAATTGACATTGCCTTGAGAGTGAGTCAATCAGCAGAACCAGTGTTACAAAGCATTTATATTTGAGCTATGCTCCCACAATCTGCAAATCTTGACCTTTAGGGGGCCTGGCGAAGCATGAGATATCCTTGTCATTTGTCTTTTCTAACTTTCCAAAAGAACTACTTTGTCTTTTAAGCTCCCTCAAGGTTGTGAGAAGGTAGTTTGGCTAATCCTATGCAGAAATAGGTTTCCATCCTGGTTATAGTGATTCCACAGGACACACAGTGATCACTCGCACCCAGAGAAGGAACAGTATTAGCAATCAGTAGATGATCTACATTATAATTCCAACTTGCCTTTTGACCTTATGCCCAAATCTTTTGTGTCACTATTCAGTTCAGTGTAAATTAGCTGAACTTTCTACAATCAGTCCTTGTACAGTGATTGACATGCATTTCTAGCTGGGCGACCACAACGTATTTGAGCAACCGTTCATATAACTGAATAGCACACTGTCACACTTAATGGATGGATCACACTTTAAGTAAGGCAATTTTAAAAGATAAAAAAGTTCCATTATTATTATCTAGGATGAAATAGTCATTAATGTATTGCATTGTCATTTTTGCCATTTAGGCAAACTGTGATCTTCATAGGAAGCTTAACACACATTTTAGATTCCAGTGTCAAACAACAAATAAGAAATGCACTAATAAAGGCCATGATGAACAAATGTCATGAGAAGATTTCACAGAAAGCATCTTAGGACCTACTACTTTTATTTATGGGTAAAAAATCACATATAAGGGTTTGACGAAGTTATAATGTTAATGAGTTAGTAATTCTCATTATTATTGTCTAATAAGTTGGTGAAAATGCATGCTATTTTTCAGCGCGGTTTCTGGCCCAGCGTTTTTGTTAAAGAAGAAAACTTAGTACAGCCATTGTATAGTCGTTAAGTCGACTGCTAAGCTATTTGTGATATAAAAAAAGAAGAAATGGGGACCGTATACAAAGGCGGTCAATGACCCCTTCTTTATGGAATTACTTTCAGATTCTAATATTTGGTTCAATGCAAATGTAATTAAAGCTGTAAAATGAAATGTAATATTTATGGCCAGTTTTCTACCAGAATGATCAATGGGGTATATTGGTGGATATCAAATTTCTACTAATTGAATTAAATCTAGTCCAGGAGCAGCAATATTTGTCTTAAAGGCTTTCAACCCCACAGGCCCCAATTATAAATGTTTTTTTTTTATTTTAAGAAAATTTAAAATCCTTAATCATTCATTATTAATGACATGGTAACTACTGTAGATGCAAATCTTTTACATTTCCTTTGACCTACAGCAAGAGCCTGGTTTTATTATCTGATGTGGCTGCTTAGCAACAGGCCTGTGATACAGTAAGAGGAGATTACACATTAAACGTTCATTACAAATGAAACAAAAGAGAATTATTTCCGTTGTCATCGCCTCAAATTTGCCCTTAACATAAACATTTGTAACTGATCTTTCATTTGGTTCTTAGCCACACTCAATTTGATCGTTTATCTCATTGCAGTTCAACACTTTGGCTTCTGATAGATAGACCAACGTTTATGTTGTAAAAATAGTACTACCATGTGATAAATAACTTTTATAATAACAACTAGTGATCATATACTTGAATTAAGACTCTGAAATGTGTAACTAAAAAGTCCATAACTTAAATGAGTAAACAACATATTTTCAGTGGGCTGTATCTTTTAAGACTCCCAAGAGTGGGAAATGGCATTACTGGTTTTATTGGGGAAAAGTTTGTAAAATATACAGACAGGATAAATAGGAACAGATGGCTAAAACCTGTGTGTCTTCCAGTCTCGTTTCTGTTCAGCAATTAAAAGTTTCTGGCTGTTATTTCCCTCCCCCAAGTACAGATTGCAAACATCACAAGAGGTCAAATATCTGCAAGGGAAAACGATGTGGAACAACTGTTCAAGGGATCTGCTGTAGCCTCAGCTGGTGTACTAGCAAACGACTATTCACCTGAATGAGGGCTGATAATCACCCTGCACCAAAGTGAATAATTAGCGCAATAATTACCAGGCTTAGAATGAATCTTTGTGATGCCCTCTCTCGCAGTGGCATCAAGGATAACAGGTGTTGGAAGTGCCTTGAAGGGACAGGGATTAAAGATTATTTCGTTATCCTAAGTCTCCTTGAGGCACATCTATCTTGTGTTTCCTCCTGTCATGCATGGCCAGGGCCGTATGGGGTCCCATTTTGCTCCGGCTTGGCAGTTTTTCGAGCTGAGCATTTGACAGAGAATGAATGTTGTTTAATCTGGGGAGAGTAAGGCGTCCTTGAGCTTCCTGGGCGCTTGGTGTCCACATAACCCCTGGCTGCATTTAGCCATTTCTGTGTTGCACTGAATGGTTGTTACTGCATGTTGCTACATGGTTGCTACACTGCAGTCTATTTCCCTTGCAAAAAAATCCAACAACAACGTCTATTTTAAAATTAATGCTCGGCTTTACTGCAATTGAACATATTACAATTTTGACCAAACTACAGTAGGGCATTTAACAATAACAACAATATGTGTTGAGGATATATGAACATATTAAATGATTTCTCTTACTTTATTACTTACAGTGTCGGCTGTGCGGATGCTGTGCTTTGACTTAAGCAATGAAGCAAGTGTGCCTGGGGGTGTTTGTTCTTGTAGGAATTACTTAAAGACTTGTCAAGATGCCACAACTACTTATTGGGTTCCCAGGCTCTTCCTCTGTTTGTTCTCCAGACTTACTGTGTGTTTTTAAAACGGTTGCAGCAGGTGTGCCAGATCTTATAAGCAGCATATTCAAATATTTGTTTGTGTGTCTTGCAGAATGGGTATTTTGTCTGTGTTAAGTCAACGAGGGCCAGACTTGTCTTAAAAGGTAACCAGTTTAAAAAAGTATTTTTCTTGCTAAATCTGTCAACATTTGAGAACCAAAAAATTTTCTTAAAATATGATCCATATCAGATGAATCCGACTATTAGAAATGAAAGTTGATGCAAACTTTGAGATACATGTGGGAAAGAGTAGACCATAGTCGTTGTTTAATATAGGCAGTCTAAGCACTCAAACAATGTACGACTACCTGCCCATCTCTCTTGTCCTGCAGACAGGCGGGCAACCGACACCATCTATTACATATACAGGGTCTGCGAAGGTTACAGAGTGGTTCCAGAAAGATTACCACCTCTAATTTCTGTGGGGAAAATGGGACTTTGGCTGTGCTAGCTGCCAAGCCTGCTTTTTGGGTCAGGGCCCTCTGAATGTTAAATAAAACCCAGGAGCAGGTCAACAGGCTGACCAGGGGACCAGAAAACAGGGCCGCCTGCCTGCCTGCCTGCCTGCCCCTTGCTCTTTCACTGGTGGCCAGCAGCTCGTGCAGAAAGTCGCCATCCATCTTTGGCCCAATGTTAATGACGCATATTGGGAAAGGGCTGTGGTCCAGAAGGGTATCCAGGTAGACCTCTCTACTGGCGCTTCCCTGCTGTTAAGTGCAGCACACCCTCTGAAGTCTATGCCAGCAAAACAGAAGCCCATTTGCCAAAACAAGCCTCTGGTATTCCTTCCAGACATGGCCGATCTGTTTGATGTCCGCACAGCCCCTTATTCAACCCTCTGGTTTTGTTATCTAAGCCACTCTCTGAGAAACTGTCTGTAGCAATCTAATGCCACAAGGGACGTTTTCTTTCATACAACTGTTGTCTTTCATATTTCTTTAGTTGATTATGATTGTTTAACACAAACTTGAATGAAAGAGATCCATTACTTTCGACAGAGAAGTTTTGATCTTACTTTTAGCAAGAAATAAGACATATTTCAATGAAAAAGAAACAAAGCACTAAAGAATATGCCATAATTGTAAAGATATTTTTAATAGATAAGGTATTCCAAGATCCCAGGAATTTTATGAAAATTATTACAATATTATTAAAAGCTGAAGACAATACTGAATAGTACTTATTCATTGACAAAGAGAGCTATGCTGTTGAATTTGAAGTCTAATTTGGTTAACAATTAAATGGCCTGTACATTTCTGTATTACATTTATTAATAAAGCTGAAAGATTGACTCGGGGGAACATTTCATTTGGCAGTTTATTATGCTCTGGGGTATTTATCAGATGGGCTGAGGCAATGTGTTACTATACACTTTTACTGCACCAGCAGCCATTTCATATTCACTACAGTGCATAAGAGTGTATGACATATTTATTTAGTGGTGCCGTATGGACACTGCTCATAATACAGTACTGATATTCTCATTACTCTCCTACTCTGATCTTTGGGATGCAATTTTCCAAACTCTGTTCAAATAAATTACAAAAATATGAAAATTCCCATATTTTGTTAATTTGTATGTATGTGCATCAATATTTCAGGTATAATGCTAACATACCTCATCTTATTTCATATATTCTTTAATATTGGTTTAACAAAAAAGGATGGTGACAATGCAACACTTTCAATTAAGTATACGCGTGTGATAAAGATCAATTCAATTATTTGCTTTAAGTATAAGTGTGTAAATACAAAAATAAATGCAAATATTAATTTGTAAAGACTACTGGCAATCAAATTTGTTGTTCAAAGTACAATGCTTTCGACAACAGATTGGATTGGTACGGCATCCAAACAGGATGGTAGATAATAGAATAAAGACTTTGTCAAACTGTAATATGGTGTATCAGGCAACTGTATTTACATAGTATTTTCATAGAGTTTGCGGATGGCAGTTGGAAGAAGATGTATTAGGTCTCTATTTCATTCCCCTCTGTGGTAAATGATCCTTGAAAAGCAGGGACATCACTCACTGTTAAACATATGGGGCCATGCATAAACTCTCACGTTCCCAGGGTTAATATCACATGGTCCCTCAGAGAGATAGTAGGTCCAGTTATATTAATGATACTCTGTTTGTAATCTCCAGCATGAGGAAGATCAACGCATTCTAATTATGTTTTGCTTTCACAAATCGAAGTGAGGGGGAATAATTATATTTAGTTAAGTCACTAACTAGTAATTCTATACATGTTTTAAGTTGTCTATGCAGTATTTACCAGGCTGAACAGTCAAGCAACATGAAGCAATATTAGACTGAGCATTTACAAGATATGTAATTGTTTGCATCAACAAACTCAAAAATGTTCAGTTCTCGCACTAAGACTTTAATTAAACTGCTAACTTTCTATGTTATTCTACTGAACATTGGGAGTAACTGAAAAGTGTAATAAGAGGACATGTTTAAAACCTGACCATAGCTAAAGGGGGGATATTCATATTTTAAAATGTGTCCCGGCTTGTTAGGTTTGATTTGTCAATCTATTTTATCGACTTCTTGACTTTCTCCCTATACGATGACAGGGAACTGTAGCAGGACAGCGTCTTCCCTCAGCGAGAATAAGAAATATTGGCTTTTAAAAGCCACATAAAAGGGCAGAGACGCTTTAGGCCACTTTAACACGTTAACAGAGCCTATAGGGATTTAAGCAGTCTAGTATAGTCTCACGGAGCAATACACTAAAGCAGCCACCATTTTATGGAAGAATTAACAAACAGTTATTATTTTTTATGATAAAAAGAGGTCCACATTAACAAGTACCAAAATAATAAAATATTGAAACATCTATGAAACATAAATGTGAACTTCTTGCTAAATCTGTCTCTTGCTAATTGAGTTACTACCAAGAATACTAAGGCTCTGGAGAATAATTTGTCAGTGCAAAACATCGAATGGACCAATTTATTGCTTGCTGCAGGCTGTTAAGTTCCAACAGTCTTTGATCAACCTTTTTAGGTCAGTATCTCTTGAAATACAGAGAAAAAAGATTTTATCTTTAAAGACAAGGAGAATATTTTTTTTGTGGTTGCACATTGTTTGGATGTGGCTGTGAATAAATTCTTTATAAGAGCTGAACCTAGAGGACATGGGGAAATGGTAACTTCTGTAAAATGTATTTACAGTTTTGTGTATATGATTAGTTAAACATTTATATTAAGAAAAGTGCAGAAAGCGTAATTATAAGTTTTTCTTTTCACCATCACTCACTTTTCTCACTGCGCATGTAAGATCAATGCACTGACACTTACTAACATACTTTTTTTACACTCCCACTCAAACAGATGCCTTAGACTTGTGTCTTTAGAACCTGAAGCCAAACAGGGGGAAACATTAAAGACTGAATCTTACAGAGTGCTTGACAGGAAACCGAAAAACTGCCAGTGTGGAATTTTCTTTCAAAGGACGATTCTCTGGATAGCAAAGAACAAAACCTCCTGTTTTCAAATCTGGGAGAATGCTGTACACAAAGTATGATTATCTATATTTTATAGAGAATCACATTTACCATTTATTACGCCAGAGTATATCATCCCTGATTTGTTTTCTGCTTGACTAATATTGAGGGAATTTCAACATGATCTTGTCATTGACAAATTTACCTTTTTAATTGTGAACATGACTTTCCCTTGTGGTGCATGACACCTCAAACTGTAGTCATTCTCTCAAATGGCTAGACTTGAATTTTGAGGTTCTAACAGGTTCTAGTGGGCATGAGTGTGACAATACAATATTTACCTTTTTGACGTTTATTAATGCATTTTTACACTTTTGTCCTAAACTATTCTGTAAATTAGAAGAGACACCACCTTCAAGTGTGTACAGCCTCTAACTGCTGCTGCCCCAGCAATCTGGGAGCTCGATTCCGACAGCAGTATGCGGATTCCTTCTTTATCCCATTCATTATGGCTGGAAGTGGTCCCAAGGTCACAAAACTGGAAACTGTAATTATGCTGGCGGTAAAAAAAATGTAATTGAATAGTTCATTTAAAAATGCTGAATTGCCTTTTCAATTTGGGGATGCTAGACTAGTTGAAGCTCGCACTCCCATGCCCCTTTCTTAAATGCTGCGTCCACATCAATGAGACCAGTCGTCCATTGGAGAGCAGGGTCGACAGATTCCATTTACTATAAAGTTTGGATGAACAGATCAGCAATAGAAATAACTTTCACTTTAAGTCATTGCGGTAGTCAGAAAGAGGATACAGTTATTCCAAGCAGGATGACACATTCTACCTTTACATTGCACAGGAACACAGGGGCACACTGCAGACATGACCTTAAACAACATGCTGTTGACTTTGAAACAGTTTTCAGCTGTTAGGTTTCAGTTATTTCCAACAGTAAATGTGCCCCATCCAAGGGGAGTGCGTCTGATTGATAATCTGTTTACTACACGGGCAACCAATAAAAGCTTTCAGCAGCATTCATTAGGACATTAAAAAGAAAAGGTTGCTAGCATTAATTAGAGACTGACATACTTACCATAACATGTTTGCCAGAAAAATATCAACATTCTATGATAGCCAGGGCATACAATTTATATATTTGAAAACATTTCAACAAGATAGACCCCCCACCCCTATCCACCCACCACCCCCAAGATACCCAGTCGTAGTGCCCACTATTTCATTAGCTAGTACATGTGCAAGGTCTCAAAGGACCTTTAATTTGAGTGGGAAAAGTCGGTTCCTTCGCTGTAAGGTTAGGGAGTGGTTGACAAGCATAGAAAATCACTGTGGAGACGCATTAATTAGGTAGAGACCTAAAAGAATATTTATCAAAGGCTAAACCTTATGGGAGTTGTCTTAGTCAGGATCCAATAAAGTGAAGGGAGGTTAATAGAATAAAAGGGCCATGAATGGAATGGGCACTAATACATAAAATATCAACCTCATCTCACAAGTAAACGGATCATTAGGATGTCATGATTTGACATCGCAACAAGGAAATCCAGGACAAACGTCGGGATTTCTCCTTTACTTTCGACAACGACATAAAGAGCGCCAACCTTTGTACATGTCTTATGCAAATCTCCCAGCACTGATCTCAATAGACAGCATAAGGATCCCTTACAACATTACCCTAGGGTTCCATAGAATCTAAATCCATATAATGTTTTTACATTGTGTGAAAAAAATATTTAGTTCTTAATTATGGTATGCCTTTTTGTATTTTAATCAGGTTACAATGACATTACCTGACATTCAGCTCTGCTCAGTCTATTAAAGTATAAGAAAAGAAGTTTCAAAGGGGAAAACAACCAAAAGGCGTCAATCACAAGTGAATGCACAGGACTCCTTTGGCGGCCATAGATGACTGATGGCCCTTCACTGGTGATGAAGAAGGAGAGAGCTGAACGACGGGGCCCATCTTTATGACAAAGCCACGGAGCTGCTAACACCATGTCATAGCCTACGTCCGCTGAGCTGAACGGGGAGATAAAGCTGTTGGGCTGGGGCGGCCCTCCAATCACTCACCAGAGTAATGATCTCTGACTCAGTCTGGCTTCTAAGTCAGCAACAATGAGCCCTGTCCATAGGCAGCCAAGGGCATGACACAGCATCCCTTAGCCAGCTGAGTGTAACTGAACAGACAGTCTGCTCAAATGCTGGATAGTGTCTGGGGCCAACAAAGCTTGAGACATCATTTAGCCCAGGATCTGCTCTGATAGCATGAACAACTGTAATTCGACATGAGAACAGATGTGAAAGGATAAGATCCATTACCATAAAATGGTACTGGTGTTATAAATATTATAGTTGTTGAAAGATTATTGTGGGTATTTAACTTGGTGAAAGAGTACCATGATATTATCGGTGATGTCAATATAATTGGTGATATTCATTATCTTCAGATCCAAGGAGGAGAACAACATTTTAAGAGGAAGCAGTCAAAGAGCTAGCTCCACTCAATTATATTTAGTATGATAATTAATCAATTCAGTATGCATATCCAAGTCTCAAAGGCGTCTTTGAGCTAATTGTTCTCATTGACTCGATTAATTATTTGTTTGCTGATTTAATTACTTTCAAATTTGGAAAACAAATGAATGCTGGCTGTAACATACTCCAGATATCAATTTAAGACAAGTATTTCATAATAGATAAAAAAGATTAAAAAAATGTTAGTACTATCAATAAATATTGTGTAAATAAATAAATCACTAATTTGACATCATATTCAGACAATTTGCCGATAAATTGTCTACGGAATTACCACCAAAAACACAAACAGACCCAGATGTTTTAGATGTTGAATGTTTCAATGCCATTAAGGAAGTATTTAAAAAAACAATTATAAATAATATAAATTATTGTCCATTCTCAAAGACAATGCTAAAACCCACAAAAGCAATATAAAGGCACACTTGCCTCAATTTAGATTATTTTTGTCTCTATTCAAACTAAATTTTTCTCTCTCAATGTCCTTACCTTGCCTCATACAGTGTATGAAATATGTTCAAAACACAATATGATCTAAAACTTTGAACTTGGCATCAGTCCAAATCAGGCTGCATCATTCTCAGCTATTATGTCAAGACATGGATGCAAAGTCACAGGCCCAGCATAACGACGGGCAAATGGAGAACAAAGTCTTAGACTCATCAATATGTAAGTGTGGCAACAATTTCCAATGCATCATGGCTACTGCAGCAAATAGTAATGATGCCAAACAAAGGGCCACTTTACAATGAAACACACTACTATTTATCACACGGTTTCTAAATGTTTTCCTCATTTGTTTCCATTAAATATTTCATATTTCCTTAAATATTCATTTAACTTCCTCTCTACATTTTTTACCAGTTTATGGTGCCTTTCTCCTTGCCTCCCTTTCAAGCTTTGCAATCATAAATAATTATTCATCTGCACCCAGAAACAGATTGCATAAAACATGCACATGAATCTTTTTTGTCTTTTCTCATTAGAGATGTACTTCAAGTAGCCTAAATACTTCCCACTACCCCACTTATGGAAATAGATTTGAGAACCTCCTAATTACTGTTTCACAAATAGTTTCCAGCTTCCTCCTCACAATAAAATATTCACCCATCTTTAGGATGAGAAGATAGGTCTAACACTGATCCGGACTTTAGCGGCATATTCTATATAACATCCAAGAGAAATAATCTGTTTTCTAATTTGATTTATCCAAACAGTCAAATATTCAGCCTTTTGACAAAATTATTAGAATTTTGAGAAAGCTCATAGAGAGCTGCAGTTTCCTTAAAATTAAATGAACAACACACACAATTTCATTCACTCCACATAGTCTTATAATTCCACTGGTTTGGTTATAAATTCCTCACATATCATAAAACCTTGAGTTGATAAATCTTCTACTCACTCTGATGAACAACATTTTTATGAGAACACAACCAACATCAGCTCAACCGCAGGCCTAAATATCTGCCAGAGGTGCTCCATCTTAAAAACAAATAAACAATGCACAGTTCTGTTCATTCTAGAATTATGTTTTAGCCCAATAATAAGCCACTGTATTGAAAAATTCAATACAAAGTCAAAGACAAATTTAAAGCATGCACATAAAATTTACATAAAATATAACTTGCTGTGTTCACAATGAGTGATGACTTTTCTTTGTTATGATTTGTTCATGCCTGCTTATTATCAAGGATGTAAGCACAGATATGCAATGGGGATACTTTCAAAGGGGTGATAATTACTCCAGAAATGACATGCTGGCATACTGACTTGGCTTCTAAGGCAACATTTGCCTTTATTTGAGGATAATGGCTTTTTGATTAATTAGCAAACAACACTATTATAGAAGATGAAATGAAAGCATAAACTTTCAATTTCCCGGGATTATCCCTTTGTAATGAGGCCTAATGATCTGACAGAGTAAATAGCAGTGTGTTAATTAGTAATTACACTGAATGATCCCGAGTACACAGAAGAGGTATTAAGTAGGCTACAGCATCATATTCCATCGATAGCTCTGTCCGGTTATCTTTTTCCCCACGTAGCTGGCAATAAACTTTTGCTAGTAAGATTGACTATCCGCAAATGTTTGCTGCCACCTAGTGACAAACGTTTAAGATAAATTGCAGACGCAGCCTACCAACAGAATTTCAGGCAAAATGACTGGGAAAAGCCTTCGAAAGAAACAAAAAGGGACATTACAGAATTGTTGAAGGCAGTCTGTAAACAGATAAAAATATAACATGTTACAAGTCACAATACTTTCTCATTAGATTTGTCAAATTACAAATAGTGAGTTCATTCAATTCTTGCAGATCTCTTGCGCGTCAACAGTTAATTTTCTTCCTGAAAATTAATTAGTGAAAGGTGTTAATAGATAAAACAGCTGTCAATCATTCAAATTATTTATATTTTTGTCTCCAGGGGTCTCTATAGAAAATACTATGCTACTGCAGAGCAAGTTGACAAAACACACACACACACACACACACACACACACACACACACACACACACACACAAACACACACACATTTCCAATTAAGTGTTTATTCGATAGGTTTATTATACCCATAGACAGTTTTAGTTAACAACTGACCATTTATAATCCACAAACGTTCTCAATTGCATTTGGCTGAATAGTTCCTCCTTAGTAATTTTATGTATCTTATTACAATTGTTTTTATTTATTTATTGGTCTTTTGTTTCTACTTTGTCTTCTTCTGCTTGCCTTGTGTAAAACACATTGAATTGCCTTTGTGTATTTGAATTGCCTTATGCACGAAAGAATCAGCATACTTTGTTGGGCTGGAAAGTGTAACACGAATCTGGCAACGCTAATTGGTAGCCGGAGCCGGAGCTTACGTTGTTGTGAAACTTCGACCACTGTGCAGGCTGCAGCTGGCAAACTTCTCAACTTCTCGGCGAGCTCCGCTCAGTCGGCATCAACCATATTTGACTACCGTCCAGACAATGCTCACGATTTCGAATACTGTTAAACGGTTTTACAGCGAATTTGCCTGCAAGACAGTCGAAGTGTGCCAGCCAAAACAAGAATTAGCTAGTTACCAATGCTAGCTGAATATGTATCCAAAAAGTTTACCTAACTAATAACGATAATGGTAGCAGGCTAACGCACTTGTTTGCTAGCCACTGGCACTCGTTAGCTACGTTGAGGACAGGGTGAAAGAGACCAACGCCAAAGCCTTGGATAGGGTTAGGGATTTAAGCAGGCAAAGTTTTAGGAAGATCTGTTTTGGCGCACCTGGCATTGCGAAGCTAGGACACAAATAGGTTTTGGCTATTTGATTAGCTAGCGTGTTGCGTTCAAACAGACTGGGTTTTACGAATTGACAACAATTGCAAACTGTCATCAAATTAACGGTAATGACCATATTTCCGAAGGCTATAATTTGTTGCTATTGCTAGCGTGACGTTACGTTAGCTATCTACATTAGTTAACGTAGCTTTATTTCCAGGCACAAGGCTGGGGACGAAGCGTTAAGCAAGCCAATACAGTGTTAGCTTGCTTGCTGACATTGTAAAGTAAAGCTACGGTTTGTGAAGTTCAACTTGTTCTAGTCAATTATTGCACATTTTGCCCCATTGAAACGGTTTTAATTACCCCTGACTGATTTAACGTTAGCATCCCAGGGTGACTGTGACTGACAACACTCATGGCATCAGACCTGATTGAAAGTGAATTGGTGCTGTCGAAAGGTGGTGGTGACACAAACGTTAGTACTCTGAACAGTGGTTGCCCAAATCTGGACACACCCAGGACTTATGAGACACTGGGACATAGAGAAACTCCAAGCCCTTCATCTTCTGGAGTATCGGGAGAAGCCGACGAGGAGGAATCAGACCACCTTGAAAACAGCACAACCTCTGCGTTGGAAAATGGCGTAGAGGCAATTCAGCCGAGTCCAACCAAAACAGGAGGTTTGTCTCAGGAAACGACAACTCCAGACAATGGACAAAAACAAGTGGGGGTGCAATGCTCTACTCCAGTGAGTCTTCCCCAGCCCAACTCAACCTCTGGACACAATGGAAGGTATGCGTGTACACTTGGAACTCATTTTTGTAGGCAAACGTTAGCAGGCTCAGTGTATTTGAATTATCTTTAGGTATCAAATCTTATCATCATATCTTATATCATATCACGAATTTGTTATATTGCTTTACACCCTTTAATATTTACTTTACTGGGGCGTGAACTAATACAGAGATGTTGCATAATAATCATGGCTGATTTAGCGTCATGGTCTGAAACATTGCATTCAAACAAAACTGGCACAGTGTAACCCTTTCCCACGACATAACAAAAAGGGTTTGATCTGAGACGGTTTAACATGTAATTGAAGCAGAAGGTAGTACCCCCAATTCTATTTACAATCTAAGTAGTTGGGTAGGTTTGTCCAGGCTACACAAGTGCCTTTAAAACGCATTATACTAAAGATAAATTGCATGCATTCAATTCTTGGATGTTTGCCATATAGATCTGTCATTTGTTTTAAGCAAACATTTAAAGTCATGTATAACACAAGATGTATCAAAGTGACTAACCTTCTTCTATAGGTCTTAAACAGAATTTGCATGCATGATTCTAATTGGCTCAGGACAAATTTAATTTACAAGACCTGTCATTCTGGAGTGCACTATAATCTCACTAGTGTCCTATGTAAACAATAAATATCTTATGATCCTGATGATAAATGTAACCAGGCAACCTGAGACAATGGATACTTTTTTCTCAGTAGACACACTGTTTTCAATTTACTATAGTCTATGGTTGGTCAAATCATATACTTTTGAATCTCTCAAAACTTCAGTCCATTTATTTCAGGTAGGCCTACATGTTTCCTAGTTCAACTTGGCTAGGTACTCCACATTTCTGAAGCTGCCTTTGCATCTCTATCTGCACATAAATAGACAATGAATATATAATGCAGGCGTCTTCTTTAGGGCAGAGTTTTGATATTGTTCTCCATCCTGGCAACAATCTGCGACATAAGCTTTTAATCTTTGATGATGAAACTGTTTTTAAATTGCCTAAATTAAAAGCTTACTCACTATTAGAGTTCATGGCTGAGACAAAGCCAATTTACTCCTTAAAGAACGCACTATATGCCTGTGACTATTAGCAAAAGATGGATTCAGTTGCTGAGCCTCTGCATTTCACGCCTTGAATGAGCTCATGCATCATTTCCGGATTGACTCTTTTTACCACTCGGTTTAAACTGGGCTCTTGGCCTATCAGTGTTTGGAGATCAGGCAGGGCTGGCTTGTGAAAAGCATATAAATTAAAGACAGTGTTCTGTGTTATTAGTTCTAAAAAATAGTTTCAAAACAATTGTCACTGCCTATTTACAGTCTAGGTTGGGCAGCCTCTGTGCGTGACTTGACATTCACCAATATCTTATCTGTAGGGTTTTTCACAACCTCTCTACTTTATCTCTGATGGCCCATAAATAAATGTTTTGCCACTGGCAAAAATATTTTACTATAAATTAAAAATCCCGGGTTGGTGTTATACTGATTGCATTTTAGTATTGAGAATGGATTAACTAATGATGCCCTTGCTTAAATACACTACAATATAATATTTTGCTGATAGTAAAAACTTCCTTTTACAGTGCTAAAACTTAATGCATAGCCTTCTCGTATCGTCTGAACCTGTTAATAGTTGACTGAGTCAATCATTCTTAGTTATGAAGAAGCGTGTATAGTCAACAAAATGGTCCGCTATGTTCTACCTATTTTTACATAGGGAATGCAGTTCTACTGATATGATGCAGGCTACTTTGGTTTCAAGAGCTGTATTTCAATATACCAAGTGTTTGTTGCACTTCTCATCCTCTCAGATGGATTTCCAGATACGATTAGGGCTACACATAACTTCAAGACTGAGCGAAAGGTTATGAAATGTCTTGAGGACAGAATGCTTTACATTTTTGTGTGTCTAGAAGTGCAAGTGCATTAGCTTGGGTTTGTGATTAATGTATCAAAGGAGCTCTGTATACCAGGTTACAGATACAAGGTTCAGCATTTGTAAGTAGCCTAATGATTTACAACCTAAATCCCTAGCTATCCCACAGCTTCTTACCTCCAAACCTCAAAGAAGCCAGGGACCTGATTAAGTAGCCAGTTATTAGCCTTGGAAATTGTTAATGAACAGTAAGAGCTGTGAACTGAGAGTAGCGAAGCATTGCCACACTGTCTGTGTCCATGAGGGAATCATGATGACAGTCCTCCTGAGTTAATTATGTGGTTACTTTGCCATCTGAAATGTCTGGTAAACTAAGGGACATGTGGTGTCATCCGTAGTAAAACAATGTCTTTCTTTCCTTTATGGGGGCAGTCTTGAGCGTCAGGAGTCCGTTGCCACGACAGAGGCACGCTTGAGAATGGAGGGGGTGGAGCTTAAAGAAGAGTGGCAGGACGAGGACTTCCCCAGGTAGTAAACCACAAACAGCCCAGTGCCACACATGCTTTTGCGTATTTTACCAAATTACAGGCTGGATTTGCCCACCGGAACTTGCGCCATCAGCGGCTTTCAACACTTTATACTTTCCAAGCCCATTCTTAGGATATTAATCCCCAGTTGTATTGGTAGGCCACTTCCTGAGGAGGAAGACATTCAGCTAGGTGACGATCTGTTTGCTGGAACCTCTGAAGGAGGAGAACCAGGTAAACAAGCCAGTCACATTTTGCAGCACAAGAGCAACCCATGCTTTACTGACTATTTTGGATTACATCTGTTTATGCATTCCTTCTTTGTTATGCAATGTGGTCTAATGCACTTGTGTGTGAAATGCGGTTCACTAAATGTAAATTGATGTGTTGCTCTCCTAGCAGCTGTGCAGGGCTTTAACAGTGGTGGGAAGGTGAAGAAGAAGTTGGCCGCCCCAGACATCAGCCTCACTCTGGACCGCAGCGAGGGCTCTCTTCTCTCCGATGAGTTGGACGAAAGCACCGAGGTGGACTTGGAAGACATAGACACCCCCTCAGATAACAGCAACGAGTTTGAATGGGAAGGTAGGACGCTCGATGCCCTTTTATACTCTGTGAAACCTTCTCCCGGAGGGGTTCCCCCCAATTCTTCCTCACAGCTGAACCCTGAGAGGCAGTAGACCTGCACGTTGGTTGGGGCAGCTGGCCGGAAGTGTGGTTCAAAAGTGTTCTGTTCTTGTGTTTCCTTCTCGCTGCCTTCCTCTCTGTGGCTTGGAAGGACTGTTTCCGCACTTTGCCTGGAAACAGGCTGCAGGCCAGCAGCAGGTTCTCACTTCCCTGTGGTAAGGTTTCCTGCAGAGTCATCATGCTTTTCTTCCTACCATGAGTAAATCAACCCTAAATGTCCAGATTAGTCTGACCTTATTTCATTTCAATATCTCAAAACAAAAATCAAGTGGTGTCTTATTTTGTTTTCCAACTTGAAGGGCAATTTGTTTTGGAATGTTTCCACGAATGTCATTATTTCTTTCCTTAAATCATTTTCAATCACTGCTTTTAAAAATGTGTTGTTTGTTTGTGTGATAATGGTCTGAGTGATTTGAATCATAGCCTCCTATTTACCCTTTCAGATCGGAACGAAAATTAGGATAAACTTAAATTTGGTGGATACATAATATGCTTTCGGACGGAACTCTCCCAGAAACGTTCCTAAGAAAAGCATTCTGTTTAACCATGACATTGTTCTGTTGGATTGGCCTCATGTTATCCTGCTTGTTGCATGTATGATACCACACCATATGGGATCACCGGTGGTCTTCATTGATTGGGCATTATCACCATTTTGTTTTAACAATCAACTGTTTTATTTTGTGTTTGTTTACCATTCACTATTTAAGGAAACCAGACATTTAGTAAGTATATGTCAAAGCAGGGCCTTTTTGTTCAATACATTTGTATAACCTAACCATGTTTATCTAGTAAAGAGTAAAAAACATACAAGTAATGTTCTCTTGCTGCAGACGATCTCCCCAAGCCGAAGACTACAGAGGTGCTGCAGAAAGGTGTGTGCGAGTCGGTCCAGGAGTACTCTGCCTCGGAAGAGCGAGAGGAGGGCCGGCGCTGGAGGGTGTTCCGCATAGGAGACCAGGATCACAGGGTGGACATGAAGGCCATAGAGCCCTACAAGAGGGTCATCAGCCACGGAGGTCTGTCTGGGCTTGGCTGACCGCAGCCTGCTCCTCTTGCAAAACAAAGAACTGCGCTCTGGGCTGTTGGATGTTCATGTGCTTTTGTTTATTTTTCCACAGGTTACTACGGAGACGGGTTGAATGCCATCATTGTGTTTGCCGTGTGCTTTATGCCCGAAAGCAATCAACCTAATTACAGATACATCATGGATAATCTTTTCAAGTGAGGGCTTGTTTACTTTAGTTTATTTTTCTTTTTTTTCTTTGCCTTGCGAGATTACCCCCAGCCCCCCTCCCTCCCTCCCTTTTGGAATTTTTCTAATCAAACTCTGTTGTGTAGATATGTCATTGGCACGCTGGAGTTGTTGGTGGCGGAAAACTACATGATAGTGTACTTGAACGGGGCCACGTCTCGGAGGAAGATGCCTAGTCTCGGCTGGCTCAGAAAGTGCTATCAGCAGATTGACAGGAGGTGACTTGCGCTAGCCAGTAGTAAACCTCTGTCAGATCTACGGCCTGCTCCTTGACAGCCATTTTGTTTCTGTTTTCCAGACTGAGGAAGAACTTGAAATCTTTCATCATTGTCCACCCCTCTTGGTTTATCCGCACCCTCTTGGCCCTCACAAAACCCTTCATAAGGTGATTTGTGATCCCATGGTTCATATTGTTTTCTTTGAACTTGTAATCTATATCGAGTAAGCGTGTTGTTATTTCTACCTGTGTGCAGCAGACTCTTAATATCTCCTGTTTTTTTCCTCTCGCAGCTCCAAATTCAGTCAGAAAATCAAGTATGTGTTCAGCCTGGTAGATTTGGCTGAGCTGGTCCCTATGGAGTATGTGTCTATACCAGAATGCATCAAAGAGTAAGTAATCCCAGTTCAAATGCACACTACCACGAGTTGTCTCGCAATTATGACTGCGTCTCCACTGCACCCAGAAGACTGCAGAGTAGGCTTACATGAATTCCAAATATACCAACCCCGCTTGACTTTCTAATCTTTCAAACTGGAACTGAGTCCTGGCATGTTGTGAACCTTTCCACCACGCTTAAAGGATCTTGAGTTAGTCGAAGCGATTAACTCTTGTTCAGTTATACATTTGCCTTAAATAATGCTTGGATTGTTTGCATTTTATAATGTTGATACATTTGAACTGACAAGTTTTGCATCCATCAGAAACTGATGTATTAACGTCGCAGCTGAATATACTTCCGAGGGGCTTCTTCTTTGATGTGGTGTATGGTCTAGGTGTACAATTATTTTTGGCTGTGTTTCTCTATTTCCTAACTCAATTTCCCTGCCCCCTCAAAGGTTTGACGCAGAAAAAAATAGGAAAAGCCGTCCAAGGTATCTACACATTTACCCAAAGGGCTAAGGCCATGGGCCTAATCATTTTTTACGTTGCACGGAACTAACACAGGATTGATTGGTTGGCTTTGACTAAAGCAACTTGCCAGCTCCGTGTTTCTCTCATGGCAAAAATGTATTTACAGGCAGCTACGTTCATCCTTTTTGCCATCACAGAACATTTTGGGTTATTTTTTCGAATACAACGAGGGAAAGAATCCTTTAAATTAACATGTTTGCTTTTGATACCGATGTGCCTAACTTGCACAGATGTGGCTAACTACCCTAATGCCATAAATGCAAGACATTTTGACCTTGCAAACATTCATCCTGTCTTTAATCTCAAAGCTAACCAATGCATTCATGTCCGAAAAACAACATTTAGAACCATTTTTGGTATTTGATTTTAAATTTAATATATTGTAAAATTACAATAAATCAAAGGTTTTCTTAAATTCCCATTATCTATCATTAGATATGGTCCGATGACTAATTCTAAGTTGCACGCATCACAAATGATTTGCATTGCTTTGATAGCGTTGCATATAAGTTAGTATAAACCCTTTGTACTCACCATCACCAAGTTTTCTCAAAAACACAGGTTTAGAATGTGAAGTTGTTTTGCATATGCTGGTAAGTAGGATAATTAGTTGTTTGCATTACTGGAAGAGGTGGATCTATTTGAGTGTGATATAGTGACTCACTGTGGTGTTAGGTTATATTGTAGCCAAGACTTCACATGGTTTCCTCAGTAACCAGCCTTCATTGCACACAAACTGGCTTGTTTGTCCTCACCACCCTTTGCATGACGCACTGCATACGTACTTTATACCTACTGTGTCTACTTGCTCCCTTTTGATGATGCATGTTTGCTGTAAAGCTATATGCCACACCAACCTCGCTTAAATGAGTGACCAGTTTTCTGAATGCCAAAGATGTGGTACAGAATGCTAAAATGGTGCAAACAGACTTGATGCTTGGCTACTGATAGTATTTTTTGGTTGGCTGTGGTTGGAATTGCTTTTCATCATGACTTGTTTTCAGATGTTAATGCCTAAATGATCTTGACATGAAGCGGCTTGATTAGAAAGAAATGACAGAAAATGAAGTTAACAAATTTGCCACTTTATATTCACTGTCGTCCCTGCTAGGCCAACACTGCTGACTGTGACTTTACTTGAAAACAATGATTCAATTAATCAATCATAGTGGTAGAACTTATCTGAGGTGTTGGAAATTCACACAGAAACAATCCCAAGGAGGGCAGCAGAGAGTTATTAGCCTGATGACCTGTTAGCCTAGCCCTGCTAGATATGGCCGGTTACCAGTCGCACTGCCAGACGCCTAAAGAGACCCGTCTCTCTCCACACAGCATTGACCAGGACATGCCCGGCAAAGTGGAGACTGCCGCCGGCGTCGCTCCAGAGTGAGACTGGAGGAACTGTCAAGGCCCGAGGGAAGAATAAGAACGAGAACCTGTAAAGCCCCAGTCTGCTCGTGTGTTGGTGCATTGATCTGTGGGACTGGACACTGGCTCTCTCTGTCAGCGACGGGCCTCTTTCAGACTGTTTTGCCGTTTCTGTTGTCAAAACGCTCTGCTGTGTTTAGTGTGCCTAGTGCTGGATCTCTTCATCATACTCTCAAAGGGCCGTCTCAAGCATCTTTATAGCCTTCTATGTATCATGCCAAACTTGGATATTATTGCCGTTCTCATAGTCATAACCGTAATTGTTTTTAAGGCACCCTGTTACAAATGGTTGATGCATGTTCTTCAGTACGTTGAAATATATATATTTATAATAAAAAAAAGCTGATAAAGGACAGATTAATATATTTTTATTGTTACTTGGATTTGAGTTGCGTGTTAGGTCTGCGGACCCACCTAGTGGCACTATGTAGAGCTTGTTTTACACACATGCAGCACCCCTGTTACTGTTACAGTTCACATATACTGCTGATGTTTTCGTACAAATCCTCTTTTAAAAAAAATATTCCTGGTGCATTTTCATGAACAGGCGTAAGGTCTTAAGGAGGGAGTAGAACGTATGACAACTATAGTCTGAAGCAGTGATGAAGTTTATGTTGAAGCCTAACTTGTACATTAATTTCTGCAAGTAAATTTCTGAACCCACTTGTCATCTTTGTCCTTCTGTTTATTTGATATATTTTCATAAAAACTATATTTATTTACATTTGATCATACAAATAAGCATTCAGAGTTGATGTATTGTAAATTTGTGTTGAAATTGAGCCGTACCATATTCTGTCAAATACGCAACCATATTTATTGCAAGCTTGCTGTGCAAAGGAACCAAAATCACTTTGTTGATCACTGGGTTAATTGTAATATTATAATTTGACAATCAAATAATATAAAAATATTAGATGTACAATAATGAGTAATGAACACATATTCATAAATAAAGCAGATACATGTTTAAATAAAACAATGTTGGATTTTTCAAATAGAGATGCATTTGGGAATCAAAAGTTACAGAAGCATTTCAAGGAATGTATCCTCAATTGTGTTTTCACACTTATGGCCTATTTTACTTATTAGAAATCTAATGTGTTGGTTTTCTGAATCTGTTTTACACATGGGCAAAACAAATCAATCACTATAAAACCTTACTTGTTTCATTGTGACTTTATACAAATGGAATTTAAATAGTTCAAAATTTTTTCTTATAAGATCATTGAAGATGACTCCCAACAGCTGCATACCAACTACAGAACGGGCTTTTTAACATCTTATTTAATCTACTTTTTTCCTTTGTGCTGTTGCCCCAACAACAAATTAATGTAAAGGTCAACACACTACAAACAATACTTATATAGAACTTAAGAAACACAGACTTATAATTGTCAAGAGATCTGAGCTTCCTTAGAAAACTACTACGTAATTGACGTGCCATATTGTAAATGGAAACCCTCAGAGCTGCTACCATCCTCCCACAAGATGTCACTGCTGTTCTATAAGAACTACTAAGAATACGTACTACTTTTGTTGAAAAAGCTTGCTATAGTGCGTCACAAGCATGTTCACAAAATAATAATTTATGGCAATATTGGGCTGTGATCAGTATCACTCTTAGTAAAACTACACTACACATATTGTATTAGTTCATTTTGAAAACATGCTGTATAATAAATATAGAGTTTGTCTCAGAATCTTTGCAGCCTGCTGCTATGCTCAACTGATAATGACTGCTGTCTTGCTTTGAAGCGAAGAAATGACTCCAAGCACCTAATTGCCACATCATCAACCAATGGGTCAAACTTGTTTGCAATGAGGTGGTGGTTTTGAAACAACCATTTAAGGTCACCAGCTCCATAGACACACACCGCTCTTCTGTAGTCACCTGTACAGTGAGCATACGGAGCTCCTTGCTTCAGATCGCCTGCATGGTAACTCCACTTGACCAAGCGAGCTATGGAGTTCATGTCTGACTGCTGGTACTTGCTGTCAGGAGGGTTTGACCCAGGCACAGAGGGCATCCGCTGTAGTGTGGCCCACAGGTGTTCATCAGGACTGTATGTGTCTTTCTCCCACTCTATAAGAGCCTGCACTTTGTGGTTCTCTATGACATGCTGTACAAAGTCCCGAGTCACCACGAAGTAAGCATTGCCTGAGAACATGGGGGTCTCAATAGGAGGTGGTGTCTTCCGGACCGCGGTTCGGATCACAGTGTCCGTGACTTCGTGGACGTATTGCCAGCGGCCCTTTTTGGACTCACTGGTGGTCTCGGACTCCATGCTGTTTCTTCCTTGGAGAAGCTTTAGTGCCTGAACCATCTCCAGATTGGTTTTAATGGGAAATTCTGTTCCACAGGTGTTGAGCAGATACCTCCATTGAACCGTCGAGTTCAGCAAATCCTTCATGCAGTTTAGATCAGCTTGCACTCGGGACCAAGATGCATAAACCACAGACACCAGTTTACTGGCCACAAACACATTAGGCATGCAGGACACAATGGCTTTGACGGCAGTCTTGAATTCTTGTGAGGACTTACTGTCCAGGTGTACACAGTAAACATTCTGAGGAGCATAGACAGCCCTTAAGAGTCGTTCAAACATCTCAATTTGGTTGTGGATCACCATGGAGTAGGCTATGGGGAAGTCCCTTTCTTCCACACTGAGGGGTGCTGTTATGAACCCCCTGTTTTTAACATATGCCACGCAGTCCTGTGTCACATTGAGATAAAACGCCTCAGACAGGACCTTACTTCTCTTGGATGCTAGGAGCCGTCCGAGTTCGTTTTGATCAAGGCCATCCATATCTCCGTTGATGATGGCTGAGCATGCAGGCAGGTCCTTGGAGTAGTCCTGGGGTAGGAAATCTGACACGGAGCGCCTTTGCCTGTCTGAACCGTTGTTCAATTGACCCTTCCAGAGGACCGCAAAGATTAGCCCGCTCATTAGGATGGCGAAGAGTTTCAAGAACAATATCATGGAGTTGGATTGTCGCAGCATTACTGTAGTGTGGCGGGGAGGTTATACTCTAGGAGATCAGGTCTTCAAATGACTATTAGTTCAGCAGAGTGGGTGAGGTAAAGCTCACACACCTCATTTTAAATAATGAAGCAAGTGTAATGATTAACTGCAGTGGGGGTGTCTACAGTAAGAGGATGTAGTGTATTACTACATTTGATACCAACCTCAGTCTCTGAACACAATACAGGTTGTTCGAATTATTGTTAAATTACTCAAGGAAATGTGATTAGCATCCTGGTGTATGTTTACCTGAATGGGCCAGCTTCCATGTAATAATCTATTCTCTACAGTTCTGGCTCCAGGATACTGTATGTGGAAACACCTATGGCCAGTGTTTGGTGAAGGTGATTGTTGACAAAGGTGACTTACACAACCTATGATGTGAAACGAAGCACCTGAGTGATGTCAAAACCCCTTGTTTGCATAAAAGAAACTGTTAGCATAATATCTAACCAGATGTTTGTATAGTTACGGTCCACCATCAGTTCATACAGGAGCGGTTAGAGAGAAAATAAATCCATTGTTTGACCAAACCATAAAAAAAAAATGCTTTTATTGCGTTTATGTTGTATTTACAATAGTTGACACAGAAATGATACACACCTGCTTTTTCCTAGTCTATAAATTTCACTCGGAAATATCACAAATCTACAGCAATACACAGACAATAAGAAGACTACTAATGCAATGATTAATAACTTGGAGAGTTTACTTATTTCTTGCAGAATAAGTTAAACGTAGATATTACCAAAAATCTATTCAAAATAACTTTAAACCCCAATAGTCTCAAAGATGACCTGTCTACAAACATTCAAACAATCTGTCGTCGGTGTGCTCAGCAGGATTGATTAAGATAGGTGCTCTCGTCTATGTCCTGGTCAGCATCTGTGTCCTGGTCGTGGACGAAGCTGTAGCGTCGGTACACGGAGCCGTTCCTGCTGGTGTACACCACGTCGGCCTCGTCACCGCTGTCAGGCTCCGGCACACCGTGGGGCATGGTGCCATGGGCGCTGCCGCTCAGCCTCTCATAGCTCCGGCTCCAGCACAGCCTCGTCCTGGCACGGGCCTGGACCAGGGCAAACACGGCCAGGGCTAGTCCCAGCAACAGAAGCAGGGCAATGGGCAGCACAGCTGACGTGTGCTTGAGGGCTCCTGAGGACATGCTCAGGTCCTCTGTGGTCTGGTTCCAACTTGACTTGGCCTGGGGAGCCTCCACACAGAGAGCTAGATCAGTGAAAACAATATTAGTGGATCATATCCAAACATATTTGTGGGTTGATAACACATGTAAAAGAATGAACAAAACAACAAAGGTCTCCACAGCTAATAAAAAAAATGTCAAAGTAATATAATATTAGCATTGGCACTATGTAACACAACAGGGTCAAATCTCCTAACTTTCTCACATTACACTGTAGTTTGTGATTGAACACGGAGGCCCAAAACAGTCCCCTCGCCATACATAGAGCATACCTGAGCGGGTGTCACAGACACAACAGTCTGTGCCGTTCCCTCCAGGCTGGCAGCAGCGGGCACAGCGGTTCTCCACTGCGTGAAGAGCCGAATCGGCGTGGCACGTCAGACACTGGTCCGCTCCTGGCCCCGTGCAGTGTTGGCATGAGCTGTCACACGGCTCACAACTTTCCTGTTTATGGGATCGTTCGAGAAAGGGGTATTTAACAACTTCCGTGTAGAAAGAAAGCAAATGAATGTGATTCAATCCTGCAGGTGTTTAAGTCACATCCCACGGTGTAGGATGTCTGAGACATTCAGTATTGGTCTTTTAGTCCAACAGGACAGGGAAGTATACCGTATTTCATCGACAAAAGGTTGATAAAACTACAGAGAAACCTTTTATTTATCTGTGAAACCTTTTATTTACTAACTCGTGCACATTTATTTTTAGTGTGTTGGAATAGCAGGATAGCCTGTTATAATTATTTGTCTGTAATAACAAATTAAAGTCAACGTCGACATCTAACTCACATTGTTGGAGAAGTAGTGCCCCTCCTCACAGCGCGGGTAGCAGACGTTGTCCAGCAGGGTGCTTCCCCAGTCACACGTCACGCAGGCCCGGGGTGTGGCTTCTGCAAACACAGAAGCACACAGACACTGTGAAATGTCATCTACCTTTAATGGAGAAGTGATGAAAGAACCAATACAAAGAGCAGACAAAGGAACAATGGACTCTGACGCCCTAAAACATGTGTCACAGCTCTTACAACACTGGCAATATTGTGATTGCCAATTTCATCAACGATCAAAGATTAGGACTGTGTGTTCAGTCTCCTCCATGGACACACGGTATCTAGTCGATTTTGCAACTGGGTGGTGGAGGTGGCGTCAGTACCTGTGCAAGTCTGGCAGCTTGTGTGGCACTGCTTGCACAGATGGTCCTGTTGGTAGAAGCGACGGGGGCAGTGCTCCACACAAAGCCTGGTACCCTGGAGCTCCATCAGGGGAGGTCTGCAGGCCCTGCAAGACTGAGGGCCGGGTCCCGAACACAGCTCACAGGAGCGGTCACATCTCTCACAGTGGAAGCCTTCACTGTAGTACCTGGGGTGCAAATTATTTTTACTACATCAATGGGATTTGTGTCGGCAATAGCTAGTTTATAAAGTGCCCGGAGCCACGCTAACTTTGAAGTTAGCTAAAGATTGGCGCAACTGTCTATTGCAATCTAAATGGACAGAGAAAGTAAATAGTCAGTGCATTTGGTGTTAAAAGTAATGACCAGTAGTCTCTGAGTAGATACTGGATTTGGTTGGATAGCCTATTCGATCTGATGTGCCCTCAAATAATTAAGAAAACCGAGACACACTCCCTCTTGACATGCATTTTGTCATCTTTTCAATCAACCACTTATGCAGAAAAAACAAGAGTCAGTGGACAAAGGGTGGATTTTTCTACTGAAGGAGCACAATGTCGTCTTTGGAATCGTTTTGTGTCTGTTTTAGGACCAGATGCAACCTCATCTCTGATGCGTAACAGTTACACCACATACCCAGTTGGGCAATGAGATACACAGAGGTGAAGGAGGCGAAGGAATCCTGGAGAACAGGTCAGGCAGTCTTTTGGCGAGGCACCAGTGCAGGTGGAACAGACATGCTCACATGGCAAACAGAAGCCAAGCTCCATCCCAGCTGCGTCCTGCTTGGAGCTGTAGGTCCCTGCTGGACACTCACTCACACAGGTGCTGTCTGAGTAAACATGCATATAATTCAGACACATTTGCTTTTTATTTCTGAGGTAAGATAGACATCTTGGAGTCTTGTTGCTTACTGTGGAGGTAGTTAGGTAAAGCGCAGGTCTGGCACTCGTCATGGCCTGGCCCTCCACATGACTGGCAGCGGCGGTGGCAGGCCATGCAGGTGAACTGGTCCTCGTGGAGGTAGGTTTTGGCGGGGCAGTCTGTGTCCCCGGTCACGCCGCACAGCAGGGTGTTGGGATCCAGCACCAGGCCTCTCTCACACTGGCTGCACTGGTTGGCCTCCGGACCTGTGCAGCTGACGCACGTCTGATGGCACTCTGCGCACACAACCAAACACCCTGCTCCTTCATCTCCATGTCAATGACCTCAATATTGACTTACACTGAAATGTACAACTTACACAACCTTATCTCTGCCACACTTTGAAAGCCGCTGAAACAATATTGTCTTGCACAATTGGTACAAGTACCATAAAGGAATGGCATGGTATGAGTAACAGTTTGAGATTCCGCGTGGAGCCTCACCCTGACACTCCGTGGAGGAGGCCTCGTAGTAGGTGCCGACGGGGCAGTCCTTGGAGCAGTGCCCCTCGTACAGCTTGGGGGCAAAGGAGGGGCAGGTCTCACAGTCGTCAGCCAGGGGGCCCGAGCAGCTGCTGCAGGTGGGGTGGCACTGAGCGCAGCGGCCCTCGTCCATGTCCTCGTAGTAGCCCTGGGGACAGCTGGCCCTGCACACGCCGTTCAGCATGAGGTAGAGAAAAGTGCATTCTGCAAAACACCGCAGAGCAGGGTTGCGTTAATGTCTGACAAAGAAGCCTTTAGGGATCCCTGCACATGTACATTTGAACAATAATGGCTGCACATGAAGGGTGACCCGCCGCCCCTGTTTGTTGGCATGACCGCTAATGACTAAATATTGACGCGGTTACGTCTCATCACTCACTGAAACACGTTTTGTCGTCGGAGCAGACGTCGCAGTGTGCGGGGCAGCGTCTGCAGGAGCCGTCGTCTCCGGGGTACGTCCTGGGGGTGCAGTTGAGGCGACACAGGCCCTCTTCCAGGAAACGTCCGTCGGCACACGACAGACACTGGGCGCTGGTCCCGTCACAGGTCAGACAGGAGCTGTCGCAGGCCTGGCACGTCCCCTCGGCCGTCTCAAAAAAACCTCTGGGGAACACACACACACACACACACACACACAACATGAGGCCCCCCTCCTCCATTTCTCCGGGCCTAACAAACATCTGGCAGCCAGCCACCGGCTTAAACAGACCACAAAATTTGGCCCACGCTGAAGCATTGCATATGTTTATTCCAAGCTGGAATGTTGTTTACAAGGGGTTGTTTTGGAATTGGTTTGTCACTGTCACGCAAGCTACTGCATTACCAGAAACGAGCTACAAAACGAAATAAATCTTGCTATTGTTAGACTTTTTGTCATTTTATCCATCCAAACACTCATCAGACTTTGGATTGTCGTGGATGGGAGCTTACCATGAACATTTCTAAAGTAACAAGGAACATGGAAGGAAGCAAATGGGGCCCCCTTTGATCTATTTCCTGTGAAGCACACAGTATGTTGACTTCATGAGCTCAGACTAGTCATAACTGATCCTTGTCAATATAATAGAGGGACTTAATTCCTGTGAAATATCTCTAGCAAAGTTAACATTTTATAATAGGCGTTCTTTTTACTAGTTAGTAGGTCCTGCCTTTACTTACTCGGGGCAGTTAGACCAGCACTTGCCCTGCTGGAGGAACAGTTTGTAGGTGCCTGTCTTGCAGCTAGCACACTTATCACTGGTGCCCTCACAGGTCTCACAGTTGGGGGAGCACTCCTCACAGAGCTGGGTGGCAGGGTTGGAAAACGACCCTGGGGGGCAACGTTCCACACACGATCCCTCCTGGTCCAGGGAGTGGCCTACACAGACCCCCCCCCAAAAAAGCCAGGGACGGAATATATCAGACAAAACTGGTCTACACCTCATGCAACTGGATAAGGTTGAAATCACATCCAGTTGAAGTGGTGTATAAAGGACTGCCATCATACCAGTAAAACACGAGGAGCAGTCTAATGCTTGTGGGCCAAAGCAGGACTTGCATGAAGCATCACAGGAGTGACATTCACCATACGATCCTGAAATTAGATTGAAGGCCACATGGTTTGGTTTTTTGGACACCACAGCAAAACCCCTCGACAGAGCAGGACATGGTTTTTCTCCTGCATTGTGAAATGCCCTTTCTCAGCCTATAACTGGTGACTGCTAAATGAATGTAAAATTAATGTAATGATCATGGTGGATTTGATGTTTTTTCTGTATATTCTAATATTCTAAAATATTTTTTAGACACATTTTCAAATACACAATCAGGACATCCAGCGATGCTGCCATATGTTCAGTTGGCTTTTAAGCTGCAGCTGTTCTAAATGACCAGCTACTTTACAAGCACACCTACCAAATGTCAGCTTCTGTTCACCTGTGGAAAGTCAATGAGTTATTTTCTTATCAATTGTGGGCCCTTTATGGCCTATTGCACATCCAGGAAAAACCCATTTATTTAGTATTACACACCCAGGACAAACCCTGGCGATAACCATCAAACCATAAAACAGCGCTTACAACCTACAAAATCACCACGTCCACATTTATGTTGACAAAGTATTTCTTCACTATGACCACTAGATGGCAGGATAGTAAAGGAACTGAGTGTTAGAAATAAAGACCATCTTCACAGCGAATTCAGCGATTCCAACTGCAGCCAAATAAGTTAAAAGAGGCAGCTGTCAATACCAAGTTAAAAGGTTCCAGGCGGCGTGTCCCTCATTCATAGAGATGACGTTGATCCACCGGTGAGATGAGGGGTACAAACAGCCGTTCCACTCACCATCGTAGTACTGTCCTGCCAGGCAGTTGACCAGAGGGCACTGCCCGTGGACAGGGGCGTTCCCGTTGAGGCACAGGTCACAGTCAGTCCCCCGGGGGCCGTGGCATGACTGACAGGAGCTGTGGCAGGAATGGCAGCGGGCACCACTGGAGTCACTGAAGGTGCGCTGGGGGCACTGCTTTACGCACTCCTCGCCTATAGGGGGCAGAGCACAACAGAATGGAGAACCCTTCTCATTGTTACTAATGTATACATAACCAAGGCTTAATGCCCCAAGTAAATATAGTAATCAAAACTCAACAGAAATATTAAACAAAAATGTAGTGAAGTTGTTTTGGTTCTCACGTAAACTTTGAACACATGCACCCATCAAGCTCTATTCCCCTATGAAAGAGTGTCATGTTCGTAGTTCAATAAATAAACAATACAGTTAAACTGGCTTTGGGATCTATGATTTGTTGGAACAGGACTACAAAGTCTATGAACTTAAACCTGCTTTGATCTGTGCTAAAAATATGTCAACCTACTCACCTTACCTCGCTCTCCCAATCGCTCAATTTACTGCATGACTCTCCTAATCCTCTCTTCCTTTGCTCTTCTCCTCTATCTGTCTGCTTCTCTCACTCACTCACACACACACGAGATCACTCACAACATTCCACGTGGCTGCACAGCCACGAAGCGATCCCCTAAATTATTGGCAACTGCAACCGGGACCGTAAATTGGCTTGAAGTTCCTAATGGACAGTTTCCGATGGTAAATACAAACATAAGTCGGTGAAAGATATGGGCATACAGCCTGTGGTACAGTCAACACTCACTATTTAGCATTAAATTCTTATTCTTACTAGGATTGTGTTTTTTCGGAGCCGACTATTAGAGAATAAATGGCGTGCCACAAGCTGTATAATTACCTAAACATAGACCAGTCTCATGGCTAATGTGTTTTTAGTCCATTCTATCACTATTCACCATTCTATCACCATAATTACCTAAACATAGGCAAGTCTCATGGCTAATGTGTTTTTAGTCCATTCTAGCACCATTCACCATTCTATCACCATAATTACCTAAACATAGACCAGTCTCATGGCTAATGTGCTTTTAGTCCATTCTAGCACCATTCATCCCTAAATGTCTTTTGCATATGCCAGATATTTCCATATGCTCTGCTGGGGATTGCTGACATGCATGTGATTTGCAATCCAAATGAAGAATCATTGCTTAGGTTGCTCGTTATTTTAGAAGATTGATTATAGCCGTAGTACACCGTGCAGAATGACACAGATTTTGTAATTCAAGTCCCTTGAAATGTAACAAATGTATACAGATATAGTTACATGAAATGACAAGGTACACAGCAACTAGTGTAATATACAAATGCAAGAGCCTACAAAAGGGGAGACATTCATTTGGCCTTTTAGTCAAAGCAAAGTTGCAGTTCAACAGGACAGTCAGTGGTGAGTGGAAATACCGTTGAGGAAGTGTCCGCCCTGGCAGGCTAGGCAGATGGAGTCGCTCCTGCAGTCGGTACAGGGTGCTGGGCAGGGCCGACACACACCCCTTTCCTGGTCCTCATAGGTGCTCTGGGGACAGTGCTTGCGACACTGGTGCCTGTACCTGAAGGAATGTTCACACCATCATTTTAAACGATCTCGTTCCAACATTTCACAACTAGCAAAAAGTCTCATAAGAGGATTTTTGCAAGATATACTGACGTTGTAAAGAGGTGTTGTTGTTTGCTAGCTATCCGTTGGAGGACAAAGCATATGAAAGATCAAAGACCTGCAGCTATCCGTCGTGATTTATGTGGCACACATTACTATTGCTAAAAGCAGCCAGTCTTCAGATTCCGAGGCTAGGTGAATAGAAACCAGAGAAGTGACCACAAACACACACACACACACACACACACACACACACGCACGCACGCACACACAAAAACATACATACATACATACATGCATACACGCACGCACGCACGCACACACGCACGCACACACACACACACAAAAACCACACATATACCGCTCAGTCCCAGCACATATTGCGAGTTCATAGCACACCTGCCAGGGTATTGTTGACATCAATGCGTTCCTTAGACAATAGACGCCTCAATAAAACACCAAGAAGTGACTCAGTAGATGAAAACATGATATGCTGCGCTAGTCCCCCACCTATCACAATCTTTTTCTTCTCATAGGGAAGAAAGTTAATTGGATCAGAGCTTCTTGCCTGCAGGCAAAGAAAAGCGACGTTGTCATTAACCTGTCCTATCAGTCCTTTAGGGCTTTATTATATTAGCAAATAGAACCCAGCTTTTTGAAAGTCAAGCTCTTGAAGCTTGAGTTTTAAGTTTCTATAGGATCACACACACAGAATGTTCACCGAAGCATTGTTTGAACAAACTTATAGACCTTTTTTTAACGTTTCTGTTCGTTTGAATATGCCAATTTACACAGCATGTGCTGCTCTCTGCCAGTTCCCTCCTTTCCGAGTCTGACCACTGGCAACCTGCGCTACACTGCATGCTGGGTTGCCGTGGCGTTGGCGCAGTGATGCCAGGGTTGTTTGAGGAGGAACAGCTGGGCGCCCAGCACCACATCCATCATCACACCCACAAAAGCAGCTGGTGCTGACCAGATCCTGACTCTGTTCCTGTGTGAGAGAGAGATGCCCTGGATACGGCACACTTCGTGAGGACACACCAAGAATGCCCCATAGCAAACAGTGGCCTGCCAGGAGGAGAACGCAACAGTAACTCCAGCTTAGGGTTAACCCTTTTGAGGCCTGTCCTAAGGGGTTACAACGAAGATGAGTGAACAGATTTAAGTCTGTGATAAGCAATTTGCCACTTTTCCAAACGTAAACAAAGTATGGCCGAGAGGGAACTGGAATTTCCATGAACACCTGTAACCACATGAGGGCCGGGTGCGCAGATGAGGCGGTAGGCCTGTGGTGACTCGGGGAACCCGTGCCCAAAAGAAGTGGAGGTTTTCGGTCCTACGCACTATCACCTGCTACTGCTAAAGACGCTGCTTTGTCTTCTCGGGACAAGCACAAATAGTGTGTTTGTTTGTTTGTTTGTTTGTTTGAGCAGAGAGAGAGAGAGAGAGAGAGAGAGAGAGAGAGAGAGAGAGAATCAGTGCGAGGAATGCTTATCTGTGAAGCAGTCTGCCATTCCATGCTAAAGCTAAGGCTCAGGTAACAGTGCATGACTGTGAGCGGTGGGTAACCTGATTCACACAATGCCCAGGGGCCTACATGCAGGGGGAGAAACACACAATCGGAGGTCTGTTATTGAACTTTAGCTGGTGTTATGCTGGGAGCCGTTGATATGATGGAGGGAGTAGGACTGCTGGAACACAGTTTTAAAGGGTCTAAGGGTTTTAGTAGGCCCAGGGATCAAACATTTCTAAAGATGAACAAGAGACTTTATGACAGCACTCACATCTTTCCCTACAACCCTGGATTTCTTCAGCTAGTGACTGGTCCAATTGATGGGAACAGATAGAAAAAGACAATTAGAGAACGCAAATTATTCATAAAGAGTCTGTCTGGCCTAACATTTATAATATGCAATATTCAGAACCTTGGTAGTACTGAAGAAATACTATAAGAATGTGTAACAGCCTGTGGAACACGAAGAAAGTTCCACTCTGTATATACCGCAGACCTCACAAATTCCTCTAACCCTCTGGCATTTGAAACATCCCCTGAGATTGGAGGTTATCTTAGTCGAGGACATGGGAGGAGGACACAGAGCTGCATGCTGAACTACGGCAGAGATACGGAGAGAGAAAACGAGAGAGAGATGTGAAGCCACTCACAGAAAGTAACCTTCAGTGCAGCTGTTGCAGATCTCGGGGTCCTCTGAGAGGAGAGAGGAACAGGTGATTAGCTGGACACTAGACGGTGGTTAATGGTGACCTTGTTCCAACTCTTCCAATCACAAAGTAGGATTTTTGTCTAGTGGGAGTTATGCATAAACTCTGCAGTATTAATGTGCTGAGATTCTCTTTACCAAACAAACTCAGTGGTTAGTCAATGTCATATCCCCAGACCGGTGTGTACTGACCTGTGGAACATGTTTTACAGCCCACCTCACAGTCGACGCATTCTCCCGTTTCAGGATCCTGGACCTGCCCTGAAACACGACCACAGAGTCAACCTATATTCATGGGCCTTTATTCATGTAACAAATCTCCACACCTTCTCACAGTGCATCACACCCCCCAAGAACACTTTCTCACACTCACTGTGCACTTCACACACACACACACACACACACACTCACCAAGGTTGCAATACGCTGTCAGGCACAGGCCATGCTGAAGCTTGTAGTGTTCCCTGCACTTTGCGCATACGTAGGCGTTGTTGCACAGCTCACAGTTGGCGAGGCAGTGCCGGCAGGCATAGTGACCCCTGTCGGGGTAGAGTCCCAGGGGGCAGTGAGTACGACAGCGACCTTGGTGGAGGAAGTACTCCTGCCCATCTTCATCTGTGGAAGCGAGGGAACATGTAATACCTGTCAGAGAGTCACGCTTCCTCCTCCATTTCCTCTGCTGCCCAGGAACCCTTTTGTCATGAGGCGCTCCCTCGTGCCAGGAAATGCCCTCTCCCAAACACTGGGCCTTCTGGGAATGGCAATCAATGATCACCCCCATAAATAATGGGCCCGCGCCAAGTGGGGGCTGGCAATCACATGGATGGATGTGGGAACCGGCTGCCAAGTGTGAGACACTTCAATGCCCACAATAAACGAGATGACTAAACGTATGATCAAGGCTATGACTGATCTGTGTTCAATTACAGTACCCTGTCTTCAGGAGGGATGATTCAACTGGTGAACGATCTCGCAAGTCAGCTATCGAAAATCCCCAGGCATCATGCAAATGCTTTCAAAAAATCAAAGATTGGTGTAATATCCATTGTGTACAGTGCAATACATCATAAGTTGCTATTTTCATGTTGTTACATGTATAGTAACTGACAGTGTGTGAGGTCACTTCCTAGAGTGGTGTTGCTATGGCTAATGGGTGTAAACAAGGGCAATCAAGAGGAGAAGGGAGCTGTGGGCAGGGACAGTGTTGTGTCTTGGCCTCCTCTGATTGATGCACTGCCACCTGCCACTATGGCCCAGCTCCTGCGGCTGTCCCGAGAGCAGCTGAGTTACAGCTCTGTCACATCTGCTCAACACCCCAGAGATGACGTGTGAAAGAGAGAGAGAGAGA
>JAVQIZ010192052.1:0-18623 GCA_036023535.2 Galaxias brevipinnis | reverse complement strand
CTACTCTGTTCCTGCAAGCTTGATAAGCAAGAAGCTTACCAGTAGTCATTTTGAGAAATAATGATTGAATTGATATTTTGTACAAGTTTCTTTGTTATTTTTCTGTAGACAATAATTTGTTCTGTAAAAACATGCTATGATGGAAAAGAACATGGAAAAGAGAAGCATTGTTCCATTTTGCTTATTTTAACACCTTTTTCTAAAGTTGTGAATAGGCCTAGGCCTATATATGTTTCTGTTTTGTGTCATTAAAGCATTTATTGGTAACTTAGCTTGGTATCAATACGTGTCTTTGATTGCACATTGTAATCTATGGGAGAACGAAAAAATCGTGGTTCAGATTTCAGATTCGGTTGCAAATTATTTTCACTAGTGTACTTGAATAACACTTGAAACATATTGTTAATATACTTGAAATACATTATGAAACATTTTAAAGGTAGCCTTCTGTTTGTGTATTAAAAGCATACTTTAGTCATAATAGAACTTTATTTTAAATATGCTAAATATTGACTAGAAGTAACTTTGAAAGTCATTGAAAGTGTACTAGAGGTAAATTGTGGATATAGTTTGAATATACTTTTACTATACTAAAAGGCATCTTAGTGCATTATTAGATGTTTAAATTTAGGTCCCGAACACAACTTAATTTGCAATAAAATATCTTTTAAGTGTGTCTTTATTACACTAGTAACAACTTTAAAAGTCTTTGAAAGTGTACTAGAAGTAGATTACAGATATACTTTTAATATGCTAATCTACATCTTGCAGTACAAAAAAGGTGTACTTCAGCTTACGTTTAGTGTACTATTGCTTGTTCAATTTAGCACACCAACACTACTTAATTTGCAATAAAACTATATTTAAGTGCATCTTTATTTCACTATTAACCACTTTAAAAGTCTATGAAAGTGTACTAGAAGTAGATTAATTATATAGTTTAAATATACTTTTACTATGCTAATGTACATCTTGCAGTACAAAAAGGTATACTTCAGCATACTTTTAGTGTACTATTAGTTGTTCAATTTAGCACACCAACACTACTTAATTTGCAATAAAACTATATTTAAATGCATCTTTATTACACTAGTAACCACTTTAAAAGTCTATGAAAGTGTACAAGAAGTAGATTAATTATATAGTTTAAATATACTTTTACTATGCTAATGTACCAAATCTTGCAGTACCAAAAAAGATGTACTTCAGCATTATTTTAGTGTACTATTAGTTGTTCCAATTTAGCAAACTAACACTACTTAAATTGTAATAAATATATATTTAAGTGCATCTTTATTACACTTTAAGTATATCAAGTACAACTTAAGTAGTAATAATTTGTTCCAAAATAGCATGAATTTAGATCAACTGAAGATATACTAAAGTATATCCAGAAAAGTGTACTTTTTCTGTGTTAAGTACACTATACCTAGTATATACGTGTACAAAATAAGTACTTTTTTTTCCACCTGGGCACCCACACAGTTATTTGCTTCACATAGCTGCCTTACAGTCACACATTCACGCACTCACGCGCGCACACTCACGACCACACGCTGAACACAAGCACACTAGCGCCCACCTTTCTCGGTTGGCGTCGAGGACAGCAACTGTAGTCTTAATTGAATCACAATCAAGCAGCTAATGCAATTTGCTGTCGCTAATTAGCCAGTATTGTCATTAGGAAAGGGATATGTCTCCCAGTGAGCTGCTCAGACCTGATGACATGAAGAGAAGGAAGGAGATAAGGGGACCATCTGCTTCTTCAGACGTCCAGCTAACAAGGCTGAATAGGTTGTCCCTCCATAAAGGAGCCACAAGTGGATTATCATCATAAGCCAACTTTTCCTCTCGCTCAATACAAAACCTTGATGTAACCTTGAAAATTAAGGCATTTTGTTTTCTGTTGGAATGTCAATTTTTCTGTTTTTGATTAAGAGAGTTATAGTGAAAACTGTCAGAACACTTGCCGTTCCTTCCACAAGATATCTGAGTCAGTTGTTGAGTATAGCTTGAGTCTCTGAACATGGACCCATTCAGTCCAACCATATCCGGATTACTGGCACACAGAATTACATTACTATGCGACTATGGTAAATTATGCTAAACACTGTTTAGCTTCCCTAGCTTAGAAAATTTACAAACTGTGTGTTAAAGCGTTTTCCAATAAACCCTGAAATTGATTCTTAGAAATTCTGCTCACCAAATTGTAAGAGGAATGTTTACCACAAATATTTACCTGTATTTGTGAGGGAAATATTTATCATTGAGAGGAAATGGCAGACCAGGTATTGCCTCTCTGTGCATCTTGGATTCTGACTGACTTATATGTGAATATTCTATGGCATATTCCTACACCCTTCATGTAAATTTCCTTACAGATTTTTTTCCCCCTTTGATGCAGGATTTACACTGATCCAAAGCTAAACAATTCAAAAACCATAAGTCGTAAAGTGCAGTGCTATGACGTTTTGATGACAGTTTTCAGAGGGTTTATTAGAACAACCTTGATTCCTCGTTCAAATAAAATGTGCTTTAGCTGCTAATAAGCTGAGGACACCCTATTTGTTCTTTGATACAACAGTTTGCCCTCTCATTACCATCCATTATTCCAGACACTCACACAAACACACTGCTGGTGTCAAAACACTTGTTTGTTTAGTCCCTCCCACTCCTCAGTTGTCTTCAGTAACATGGGGTTATGACTATAACATCAGCCAAGTCTCTGCTATAGAACAAGTGTGTGTGTGTGTGTGTGTGTGTGTGTGTGTGCGCGCATACCCAGGGTCAGTGCATTTCAAGCTCATACTTACGATTGCTCTGATGCTTTGATGAGGAGCTTCCTTATTAGGCAGCTAACTTATGTGCGATGGTGCGCACACACACACACACACACACACAGGTAGACAGCTGCTCGGTGATCCTGCACTGGCACTGTGATGAACGTGTGGCACCCATATTGTGTGATTCATTGTATCCGACAGAACAAATACATATTCATCATCTCTTTCTATATTGCCTTGAGCGATGTCTTTGTTCCTTAGAAAACACAAAATCATGTTAACTCTTAAATTATTTGGCAACTGCTTTTGGTCAAAGTTTGTTTGGGCAGAATGTTAAGAGGGCTAAAACACAAAAATAAAAAGTGATTACAGCAATATAAATAAAATATATGGCACCTATTTAACTCTGATGGATATTTACACCAAGCAAAGCAGGTGGCAACTGCTAAAGAGAGATATTTTGGGTGTGAGTGTGGATCTAAGTTTGAACATGAGTGTTTTCACAAATTCCAGGATATCAATGATGGATATGAATTTCCAGGCTGCTTAGTAACTCAGTTTTCCATTTGGGGCCGGAAAGAAAAACCTGTTAAATTCCAGTCTGGAAAAGGATCCCCAATAAGTGTCTGGCTATGTTACTTTTTCCACCTATTGCCTCTGCATTCTTGCCACTTAATCACAATATCCTGTTGATAAAAAAGAAGTTGATAAATATAAAATGCTTTCTCAGAGTTATTAATTTAACAGTGGATAGATTTTACTGCCAAACACAAACATTGTTTGGATTTAATGTATTTAATTAGACCAAACTTTTGCCATTTATTTTAGAACCCTTTCGGTTTAAAACAGTGCTGTTGGACAGTTGGGATCAATACGAACAACAGAGAGATCCCATTCCCAGACAGAGCTACGGTTAAAGTTACAGACAGTCTGGTGGTGGATTGTGTCCTGTACCGCAGAGTTGCGGCTCCCGGCTTCCTCGGTGAAAGAGCTTCGTTTGGTAATAGAAGACGATGGTTCATAGTTGAACTTTTGATGAGCAGGTACCCGCTGATAGAATATGTATGGCTGTGGCAGAGCATCGGTGATGAGTGTGGATCTCTATCTAACAAGTCTCCCAGGGCCGAGGTACATGGTACTCTCTCTATGGACTCCTTAGTGTCCCTGAAGCACGTCAAAACAGACCTACTCCTGTCTATTTATGTAAGTGTGTGTTTGTGTGCGAATGTGTAAGAGAGAAAAAGTTAAGGAGGGAGAGAGGGAGCGTCTCATTTACCCCTCTGTACACTTCATCAAATAATATGGAAAGTGAGGTTTATGATCACATGGATTCCATTGTAGAAACTTCCGATATTCCCAGAAACTGGTCAGAGCGGTGCGGGCGGTCCCATATGTTTTCGCACCTACGGCTCATGAAACACCCCGGCAATAGATCAACGCCGCGTGACAAAGAGGAATTCCTGGCAAAGCGGAGGCTCTAGAACCATCCGCTCCATCTGCACATAACCCCATCTTCTCCCTCTTCAAATGGTAAGCCATGCCCAATTATCCTGTACTCCACACTCCATAGTCAGTAGTCTGTGTGTCACCTCATCCACGTTTGACAAGGGGATTCTTTCAAGGATACCTCTTATTTATTAATCAAAGAATGGGGAAAAGGGGACATGAAATTGACAAGAGATTTAATGAACCGTGACTTACATAACTCTCTCGCTCTCTCTAACAGACATGAGTCATGGAATAGACACAGACCGCAATCAAGAGACAGCTGAAACAAAGCCAAGCAAAAACACAGACAGAGTACATCTGAACCCTTTATCACCCTACTTTGTTTTCTGATCTGGCAGAATACTCAGACACAATGGGAATTATGAAGTAAGAATGCCTGCTCTGAATACACTAGTCATCCTCTGGTCTGAAGGTTGTCTAGTTCACTATTCTGATGAAGCAAGCCAAACCGAATTGAACTGTTCTGCTTTGGCCTGCATGGGGATTGATTCTCCAGTTACACAGTTCAAAGAGGGAATGGGGATGGAATCAGTTCAGAACCCGTATCAAAAGAGCACCGAAGAAAGAAATATGTGAAACAAATAATGAAGAAATAATGACAAATAAAACCATGCAACCAAAGAAAACACATAGGCTCTACTTTAGCAGCGTTGATACAGTGTTTTGGGACGAAGTGGTGAGGTTTCTATCGCAAAGCTAAAGCGCTGTCGCAGTCTTGGCCCATGCCAAGGAAGCTTCAGGCTAAATGCATGCTAATAGGCACGACCATGTTCTTCGTAGGAAAGTCAGTCCTCTGGAAATCATCAGTCACCAGCACTGACGAGAACTGACAGCTCATATACCTTTCCCTCCACCTTCCCGTCCGTCAAGCTAATTTAACACTGCCGGCTTAGCTGTGTCAGATACTTTCAAGGTGTTCTACCTGAACTTCATACAGCTGTGAATACAATTAAATGTAGAGGTGTGATTAAGGATAACAAGCTATGTGTTTGTTTGAGTTTGGAAGAAGGAGTGGAAGAACAAGAGGAAGTTTACATTCTAAAACCGAGAGGGAAATGCAGAAAGAGAGAAACAGAGAGAGAGAGGGGAACAAAGAGAGATATTACAGACTGCATTGGAAAATGCACAAACATGCACATTCCTCAAATTTTCTTTCACCAAGATGTAATCTTATATATAGGTATTACTATTGTTATTATACTACTATCGTATTTCTTTCAGATTTTTTTTCTTTCACTTAGCTTGTCAAAGTAGGCCAAATCTTTTGCTTTTATGCTGAATTATTTTGGTTTTTAGATATTTTCAATGCTCTAAGAATCCTTCCTTTACAAAAATTCAAGCTTTCCCTCACAATATGTGATCATGCCTTAGAAAAACCATCATATGGTTATCACTATAAAGATGGCTACATTGAAACTCTTTCTCCCATGTTTTGAAAACGTTCTGGTAATGAGTAATTTAAGAAATTCTTTATTTTCATTGAATTCATTTGTGCTTTTATTATTGACCTGGAATATTAACCCTGAAAAAAGAGAGCTAAAATAGCAATATTACATATTGGTGGTCTATGCACTAGCATCCCAAAGTAATAAATAATGTATAGTACTGGATAGGATTGTAATGTTTAAACTAATATCTATTTATACATTCATTCATTAGATATGGTAGGAAATATACTTGCCCTGATGATTGCCCAGATCAGGCATATACTTGTCTCACCTGCTGGATTTGGCTGGATGTAAACACCTTATAAAACATGAATGGCGTTAACCAAATCTGACTCCTAACTGATTCTGCAACAGAGTTTCTGCTGCTGTGACATTTTGCTAAATTAAGACAATTCAAAGATAAAATGAACAGGTTATTCTAATGCATAAGACACAAAAACACCATTTCGCTCATGTCACGCGAGTTAGTCACAAATGCAAAACACTGATGCCTTTAATTATTTCATATAATTTTAATAATTCCTGCCTGGGCATTTGAGCCTATGAAATTAAGTAAAAATCATGTTTTGTCTGTACTTCCAGAATAACAGTCAACATATAGGATTCTGGCTGCCACAACAATTGATAGACATGCCCTCCCCACCCCTCTCTTTCTTTGGTGTTAGTAAAAAAAATAAACTACTTAATTACCATAAAATGTTTAGTTGTTATGTAATTCGTTTTTGGAAAATGTGTAAATCCGAGCAACAACCAAAAAACGTAATTTAGGCAAAGTTGTCAAATAGTGGTGCTTTAATCTTGTAAAGCCATAATATAACTTCAGTCTGGACAATTTACGTAAGTTTAACGTTCTATTGCAACTACATGGTAATATATTGAAGTTTGGTGTCAAGGGTCTGCTGTTATGTATTACTTTCCCGTCCACAATCATGTTCAACACTCCACTCAGTGAAACCATGGGTAGGGAGCAGATATCTGCAGAATACCCTGACAGATACTGAACAATAGTCCCAAAGTAGATGGAGACTGGGGTGCAGGTGGGTGCTGAGCAGCATGCAGGAGCATAGTGTGTGCAGCAGTGCATTGATGCAGTTGTAAGAGCCAGTATGGCGCAGCAGTGAGCAATGGAGCACTTGTAGGAGCGATTGTGGAGAGAGAACTGAGGTTTAAGAAGACCGCGTTCAACTAGTGAGCATGTGTTATTGGCTGATTGGTGTGACGTGGATAAATGCTGCTGACTGAGTTGCCTGCCTGAACAATCTCTGCTGAAGCATCGCCCTATTGATTATACTATTGAAGCCGTGCCACTAATGTAAAGGGCAATGGGTTGTATTTCATCTCTTTTCCGGCACATATCTGTAGTTCCTTCATGTCGTAAACAGTATGTTCACATCCACTTGTCCACTTGTAGTTGGTGGACACTTGCCTGAAGATCACCCCACCCCCACACACACACCCCCGTGATATGTAGGACACTACTTAGGCTGGAACCATGATTTCATTGCATGACAACCGCAGTATTGATCTCAATCTCAAAGCCTTGCAGAAACGGCCGGTAAAGCGATAAGATATTATTTGATTAACGAAGAGGAACACGTAATTAGCTGGCTGGCTAAGTACGCAGGCGGAATCTCTATCCATTTACCATTCATCTTAATGTGATTAGCTGCTCATGTTGCATCAAAGAGAAGCTCATATTAATATCATAATTTGGCAATGGTATGAAGTTCTGTCTGAACACAAACACACACACACACACACACACACACATACAACACTGGGCCTACTCACTGACAAACATGTATCATACAGAGCCCACACTAGGGTTTGTGTTTGTGTTGTGATATTTTTCTGTCAATACAGATTAATCATAGCTACAATCAAATACATTTATTTATTATTTATATTCCCATCATACCATTCCTTTCAATGATTTGATGGTCCATTAATACAAGATGTGTGTCACAGCTGTGGAGCAAAGCAATAGTTGTGTCTGCTGAACACACCAGGGACAACAACCACTACATATAAAAAAGGACTGCAGGCACATAATATACAGAATGCATGTTGAAAGAGGGCTTTGCTTGTTGTTTGTTTGTTCTAATAACAAGTTTGTTTGAAGTGGAGGACTGTCATCAACCTTTAAAGAACATGGGCTCATCTTCCTGCTACCTTGGGTTACCTTGTTCTAACTCTTCCTGATTCGCTTCCAGATTTATAACTAACGATAGACTCAGAGTGCAAAATATGATGTTGGCATATCACTTGTTATCAGATTGGTGGAGAAATTGTGGATGCCTAAGGATAACACTTTCCTCTAGGCCCTACTGCATTTCAACCCATGATGGTAATCAATTACAGCAACCGCGTCACAGCAGCGCTACTTGTTTAAACCAATATTTACCCTGAAAATCTGCAAGAACAATCATACTAAATGAAAGAACTTCACAAGACAATCATACTAAATGAAAGAACTTCACAATGAGAGCAGCATCATCATCACTGCACCAACAAGACATTACGAAAACAAGACTCGGATACAACACTTAACATCAAGTCTCCAATACCAGCTGCTATTTCCATCACCTCAGGGGTTTATATTGCAGCTATTTCTATATTGATTATATTCTCAGTGACATGAATTACCTCTTAGAGCATCTGCAACCTCTCACACAGAGATAGACTGAATAGTCTTCTGATGAAAATCATCACACCTCTACTGGCTTGTTGATATCCGTGGTAAAGTTTTCAATTTGTCCAAGTATGGGCGTGTGGCACTGGCTAATGTTATGTATTATTACATGGTGTGATAGCATTTGAGCGGGTAGCTACTTGGGTAGCCCTAGACTATTTGAATTTTGGAGATGTGGGCCTATCATGAATTTAACTAGGAACATTCCGGAACAGGAAAATGCTAAAACAACAATCAGGAGAAACAAAATAAGGTAAAATGGCAGTCTTCATCGAAGCACTTGCTTGGATAGTCAGTAGATAATCTCAGATCTTTGAACACATTTCATTTGTTTTTTAAATTACATCCATGTTGATGGCGTTTTAGTTTGAGAAATATAAAACTGATACATTAGTAATATTACCTAAACTATATCAACTTGGATGGGAAATTAAATGACTTACCAGCATAGTGTGCTGAAAAAATGTATTTGGGGAAAAAAGAGATTTAAAACAACATGGACATCAGGAACAGAACGTCAACAAAGCAAACACAACGAAAGGTGCAGTACAATTAGATAGACCCATGCGTCTTATTACATAGACACACAGTCTACATCAGCCTTTCAAACTAGTATATTTGCCCCCAAAAAAGACCTTTTCCTAAAATCAACTTTATGTGCTACGCCATGGTGTAGTGTTATTTTAAACAACAGCGACATCTACTGTTGACACATGCTCGCAAATTGAAGTGGGAGGGTACTAACGTCACGTTGCCTATAGTCAAGGGGCTGTGAAGTTAACAAGAAGTGGGCCGAAACTACTTAATTCAAACCTCTCATAAAACAAGGTATGTGGATATACAATTTCACTTACACTCTTACCTATTTACGCCAGTTTAAATGGTACAAAGTGGAGTGACCAGGTCAAACAAGCTAATCTATTGTTGAAGTTGCTAGTGGCTAGCTCTAATGCTCTGCACGCCACACTGACAGAATTATAAAATGTGCACGCTCTTTAAGAGCAAGCCTCTTCAGCAATGCATACGTTAAATACTATATTGATTGTTTTATAATTTAAGTGCATATGGTGGATGCACATTTTTATTAGAAAAATGTCTGTGGTCTCCTTGTTACCTAGCTAGCCAGTTTAGTGGCGTGGTAAAATCTGAACTGACGCCTGTGCAGGACCACATTTCTGGTATTCATTCTGTCCCAATCAAAAAAATACTTTTTTGTGTGTGCAGACATGGATTTCTATGTGCGTTCATTCAACTTAACAGAGGCATATATTGAAATGTTGTATTATCATAACTATCGAATCCATTATAATTTTATATTTTTTGCTAATCTGAGAGTTTTGTTATGTAACAGGTTTGGCCTTCGCCTTGCTACAGATAACGTAGACATGGTTCTTACTCAAGTGTCCTCAAACAAGTGCTCCGGTGGCTATCAGAAAGTTTATGAACATGAAAGGTGGGATAGCAATAGCAATCACTGTAGCCATAGTGACGTTATTTTGCAATTATTTTATCACAGAAATTTGCCAAAAAACCCCCAACAACAACAACTAAATGCACTGGGTAATTTTACTATGTTTGACACAATTGTGTTATGTCCTGAAGTGGTCCTTCATGATAATTACACAAAATGTATATTTCCTCTTACACTGCTGTGTTTTTTCTGCAGCACTGAGCTGAAATGTAAAATGAAGTTTGCCATCTACCTGCCTCCTAAGGCAGAGGCAGGCAAATGTCCTGTCATGTACTGGCTGTCCGGTGAGTTTTTACTTTGAATGTTAAACAATACAAGTGATTTGTTAACCTGATTCTAGATGTCGAGCCTGTGTTAACTCTTTTTTTTTCATCACCATATCCTTACTTTTTATACTGATTATGAACATCTGTTATTACCTGACTTGCTCTGTAATGATGTATGCAGTTAAAATATTGCTTTATTTAACGGTAGGCTATATAAAGGTTGCTTTAGTACGATGTGAATGTGTCTTGAAAGTCTATTTGTTGGTGTGTTTCCTGAATCCAGGATTAACGTGTACTGAACAAAACTTCATCACCAAGGCGGGAAGTCAGGAAGCAGCTGCAGAGTCTGGCATCATCATCGTGGCTCCAGACACCAGCCCACGTACGCCACTATTCCATAGATACGCACACACAAACTCAAAAGACAAACACACACATACACACAATGACCCAATATGGGCCCGGTTCCCTGATACCATTGCAAGGGAAATGTATTTGCAGCTTTTCTGGCCCCCTGGCTGGAGATACTCATTCCATCCTGCTGGCATTGACACTGCTGGCCTAAGACTGAGAGTTCAGGGGGGGGGGTTGGGGGTACTGTCTTAGTCCTGAACAGTGTGCCTGTAAAGCTGCCAGACATTCACTGACACTTGGTGCATGCTGTTGGTTGGTACCACCATTGTTAACACCCCTGTTCCCTGGTCCTCAGGCGGCTGCGACATTGAAGGTGAAGATGAGAGCTGGGACTTTGGTACAGGAGCCGGTTTCTATGTCAACGCCTCTCAGGAGCCCTGGAAGACTAACTACCGCATGTATGCCTATGTCACCGAAGAAGTAAGTGTTTCTAATTGAGAACAAAGCAATAAAAATGCATTAGTACGACATTGTTTTCAATACATTTTTGTGTATGTGATGTTGTGACGATAAAATGTTATATTAGAGAGGCTATTAAACTGGTTGGAACAGGACAGGAGTTGAAAGTAAACAGTGTGCCATATTATATTAATGGGATAACTCATCTCATGTCAGAATAGTTACTCCTACTCGTGTCTCTCTCCTTCCTGCTCAGCTCCCCAAGTTGATCAACGCTAACTTCCCAGCTGACCCAGAGAAGATGTCCGTCTCTGGTCACTCTATGGGTGGCCACGGAGCACTCATTTGTGCCTTTAAGAATCCGGGCAAATACAAGGTACCACTCACTGGGAGACTGACACACTAGTCATCTGTAGCGGAGTAGGATTTGCTGTTTTCATTAGATATGCAAAATATAGAGAGATCTTTTTTTACGTTGATAGACATTTTGAAGATTAGTAATACTAAATTTTCTTCTTAAAAAAACAAAACATCTCACCACCTTCCTCCCTGAGATTGAGGTGTTTGATATTGCTATTTTAGAGTTGATCTGAGGCTGTTTCTGTATTTTGGCTTCTCCGACTGTTGACCTACACATGACTCTCTTTCTGCCCAAGGCCGTGTCTGCCTTTGCCCCCATCTGTAACCCGGTGCAGTGCCCGTGGGGCCAGAAGGCCTTTTCAGGCTACTTGGGCTCTGACAAGTCAACATGGGAGGTAAGCTGAAGGGCTATGGGGTTAAATATAGCCTTAAAGCTCAAAGGTTTATCACTTTTATATATTTATTTTGTTACGTTTACGCAGTAATAAATCGTAATGTGTTTTACACCCATTTGTTGTATAGCTCCTAATATGACATCATATTAGCTTGGTCTCTTCCTCTGAAGTCATTTATGCCACCACTTTCTCTTTGCCTCCATATGGGAACACACATACACACTAGTCGAAAATGTTCTCCATCTATTCATGTGCACGTTTTAAATGGACCATTGATCCTGGCTTGAAATATACACACGTCGCTGTCCCTGCAGGCCTATGATGCCACGGTGCTGGCAGCGTCCTACTCGGGCCCCCAGCTGGACATCCTGATCGACCAGGGCCGCGACGACCAGTTCCTGTCGGCCAGCCAGCTGCTTCCTGACAACCTGATCGCCGCCTGCTCCGAGAAGAAGATCCCGGTGGTGTTCAGGCTGCAGCCGGTCAGTTGACTGTCTATATCAGTGTGGCCAAAATAGTCAAAACATGGTTTGGTATTGGCAGGCAGTATGCGTATTTATGATTGACAATCTATCTCAATGTGTCCTGGTTGTGTGTGTGTGTGTGTGTGTGTGTCTCCGTGTCTCCTTCAGGGCTACGACCATAGCTACTTCTTTATCTACTCCTTCATGAAAGACCACATCAAGCACCACGCCAAGTACCTGAATGCCTAATCTGTAATGTCATCAGCACCCTCCCCACCAGGCTGTCTGATGACGCAACATTTCACCAATCGGACATTATAGAGAAACATCTGCTGTCTAAAGGTTGTCTGTGAGTTTATGCTGGGACGCAAAGCTTTCAGACGGGTTTGGGCTGGTCTGTTGGTCAGTGTAACTTCAGTCAAACTGAAGAGTTACCTTTTCCAAATTGTCCTGCATTTAACCACCAATCATGGATGCTCACTAACCTTTGTTTACAAAATAAAAGCCCCACGTTAACTAATTTCCTGGTAGTATTTCAAATAATTATACTGTCTACGATTTATTTGGGATGAGAAGTAAAACCAATGGCCTGTACCTGTAAAGAGTATTAGTCTTTCTTTCTGTCAACAAACATAAACCAGGCTTTTTAGTGTGTGATTATAGGACTTGGTTCTCATTGCACAAATTACGAAACGCCACTTGCTTTTTACAGGTAAGGTTTTTACTTATAAAGTGAGAAATATATACAGTATTCACAGCAGTTAAGGCAACAATAAAGGGACATTTCATGCACAAACATGTCGAGAGCTGTACAACATAAAAACAGAAATACAAATACAAAAGGATACATTAATTATAACATCACATGAAAAATAATTTTGAGTAAAAGCTTTTTAAGGACTATGTACAAGGTGGATCCGTCACTGCCTAAGACTCAGCAGTACAATTATTACTGCAGAAAAATGTACAATAGCGTCACATTTTTCTGAAGTGAAAAAATAATCTTATTCACAACTCTAACCTTCCCAAATAAAACAGACCTAGGATTTCCAGTTGCCAAAACAAAGAACTATAAATACTTTTCTTTAAAGTGCAGATCATTTCAGGCCCACAATGATAAATATGTACAGTATTCATCTTTTCCAGATTGCGGGAATGAATATGGTTCACTTGGCCAACGACTTGAACTATGGCATGCAATGTGCATTTTCTGATGCCAGTGCCTGTAGCTCTGTATACAGAGTTATACATTTTCCCTTTACAGTCCTGCAATATATTTCTGAAGCACAGTAATGTCCAACACAGCCAAAATAAAATCACCACTAGATCTAGTTTCTTTCAGCCACTTTCTTTCACCAAATATTAAATTACAAATATCAATGCCATAACTACCTTCAATCCCTGTATTTTATCTTATCTGACACCTAAAATAGTGCTTTAAATTTAAAGTGGGCTCAATTGTTAATCTTAGGAGTACTTAACAGTAGCTTCATTAATAATACTTTTCTTTGTGCGTCTAACACAACAATTCATGTCCACATGTAAAATACGTACTGGTATTCTAGCTTCAGCAGACATATTTAAAAGATCTCCCTGGAATGGGGGTTGGGGGCAAAGTTTGTATATTATCAAAGACATTTCACAGGGTGGTCTAAGTCTTTATCTTTTCTAATACAACTTAATTTTAATATTTCAAGAGTTAATTTGCTGTTTTAGGGAGTGTATGATGGTTTTAGGACCTTTTTGTTTGGTAAATATACAATACAGAATTAAAATGAATTAATAACATAAGTAAATACTCTCAAAATACAGACCAAACTTGCACAAGCCATTAACACATTACAACTTCACATCACGTCCTGAAGAAAATTACAACCATACATAAAAGACATTTGATCATTGGTGTATACAAAATATGGAAAAATATATATTAAGTGTCTTGTTTGAAGCCTTGAAAAAATTGTTTGTTTTGGCAACTGTCAAATCTATCCAGTGATTTCTTTACTTTACTGCTGAATTTTGAAGTAGTTAAAGCTTTGGATACCAAGCTATAATAATTAAGATTGCATGTATGTACAATAAAACCCATGCATGCTTATACACACATACTTACATACACACACTTTTCTGGAGTGTTCTTTAGGTATTTGCTATTTGACACGTGCATTCTCATGAAAAGGGTTGTTATCATACTATTTGGATAATATTTCAATCACTTCAATAGTAAATCATTTAAAACATTTATTTTTGGAACATGGCTAATTATACACCACTGCAGAAGCTGCATGATGGTCAGCATCACCACAAACTTCAAGAAAGATAGTAAATTGAATTGGATAATGCAAATCCTCAACTCCCTTTTTTATATAATGCACTGTTATACTTTATCCCTCCGACACACACACTCACACCCACTCAGCAACACACACATATACAGAGAGACAGTCAGTAATACTTGAACAGCAGGCCAAGGAATGACGCACAACAGTGCAGTGAAGCCCGCACATGCTCAAATCTGCCCCCACCACCAATCAAATACATGAAACAAACCAGGCCAGGGACGTAAAGTGTTTACCAACAAAAAAAAACCGATTCAAATATATTAGAGAAAATAATCTTCAGGTTTTTTTCTTATTGTATCCAAGTACATTTATTGGGCTATGTTATAGTAGAAATAGTAGGTTCAAATGAAGTGGCGGATTAACATGAGGTCTTTTTGTGGCATGGGACCACATGATTTAATAAAGGGCACTGGGCAGCTACTTTATCGACTCGGGCTTTCCCAACACAGGAGCTGCTATTTGAGTTAAGCAGTGGGGTAGGTGGTGGGAACAGGCTCTATGGCAGGGCTCAGAATTGGCACTCCCCTCTCATTGCCCTTTAGTGTCTTTCAATACATCAATTTGGACAAGGAACTCACAAGGAAGACTCACATAATGCATAGCCAGACAGACTATGCTATTACAGTACAAGCTGATATTAGGGTTTTAGTGGTAGAGGTGCCCATTAATAGACTTCCCCACATCAAGCCAGGTCTCACTAAAGGTTGTGTTGACATGAAAACCAACGCTATGATTGACAGTAGTCATTCCGCTGATTTAAAACCTACCTTAAGTCGTCATATTAGCATAAGTGGGGGCCCTATTTAAAGGAATGCCTGAGACACATCCCCTTTAGAGAAGGCGGGTACATCAGGTTACAACTGCCACTGTGTAAATGTACTTTGACAGCATAAACGTTTGTGCACTGGAGCAGTATAGAGCGGGTGATTAAGAGATTGAGTGTGAGCATTGTCAGTGGATGCTGCTGTGATTGTACAAGTCATTCTGAAGAAATCGGAGGGGGGGGTCATTTGGCTGATCTCATGTAGTTGAAGCTACTTCTGACTCTTCTGGCAGACTCTTAAGTCACAAACAGAATAAAAGAAATGGCAAGTACTCTTTGCCTTCTTTTTTGTTGTGATGTTACTTTTTTATAGTAAGGCGTGTGACTTAATATCGAACATATTTAACAGTGGCAGCGTGATGGTTAGCATAGTATGCTAAACACAAAAAGCAAGATAAGTGAGTTGCAGCTCGGATATGGAAGACGTTGGTACGTGTTGAAAAGACGTGGGAAACAAGTTTTCCCCATTGATACTCCACCGGTGTATATCTGGTGAGTTTGTGTGTGTGTGCTTGGTAGCAGTGGTCTCCGTTGCGCTGATCCTCACGTGAAGAGAGCTTTTTTGATCGACGTCTCATCCACCAGCGCTTGGACCGTCATGCTCACTTTGACCAGGCCTTTCTCCTCCAGGATGTGGTGCGGCAGACACAACTTATCCTGGGAAGGGTTCACGCGCACAGGAAGCACAGCACAGGGACAGATGGAGAGGAAGAGAAGGGGACACAGAAAAAGAGAGAGAGAGAGAAAGAGCAAGAATGGGATAAGACAAGAGGGAAAGACAAATATGGGGGACAGCATAGGAATGCAAAGGCAGACAGGAGGAGAAAGAAGGAGGATAGGAGGAACAGATATAGACGAACAAAGAGAGTAAAAAATGGATCACATGTGTTAACTCACGTAGGCCACAGACCTATGAACACAGCTGCTGTGAAGAGGGGACATAAAGACTCCACATAAATCTGGGTACACTGAACACTTCACTCCCAGACCAAAATAAACAGCTTTCAGTCATTTCAGTGAGTACATTGTGTATTTACTGAACAGGGAAACACTCTCTAACTTTGTACACATCCCCTGACTGACTGATAAGTCATAAGCATGTTTTTGTATGAAGAATATTGTGTTTCTCCAAAGAGTGTGCTTCACAGCCCAGCCACACGCTCGCGCACACACACACACACACACAAACACACAAACACCACACACACACACACACACCATAGAATGAGGTCATATATATCGTGGAACCATGTTTATTACCTTTGCTGTTCACAATGTCAAATAAATAATAAAAGGCATAGAAAGAGCATCCTACAAAGTCCGTCGACATCACTATAGTAATAGTACGACTGAATCATGGCAAACTGTTAAGTGGCATAATGTGAAATTGGCAAAGTTGTGGACATTTACCAGAAATAAATGATAATGGCAAGAAGAGTAAACCCAGTAGTTAATGGTTTCCATGGCCCCTGTGAGTGCCTTTACCCTGGCGGGCAGGTGTGGATTTAAAAACTCAAGATAAGGAATTAATGAGTTACTGTAAGTTAATGAATTTGACAAAAATATGCCCTCCTCAATGCTTCCACCTCTATTTAAGATCACCAGGAGCACATTGCTCTCTCGAAAGTATAAACGAAAGGTCTCTAGAATTGTACGTATTAACAGTAAAGTCTACATATTCAATAGCCCTTCAACCGTGCAAGACCTCTACATCAGTCAGTCACGTTGCATAATACAGACAGACAGGGTCGTCTCCAGGAGTATAAACTGTTATTTCACACCAACTGTTATCAGCCCCACAGCTTGGAGGAGCAATGTTAAATACAACAACAACCAAAACGTAAGAAAGCTTCTTTTTGTCCCGCTCCCTTAATCCCTAATAAGTATTTAATACAAACCTGAATGGCTATGTTACAGCCATTTACCAACCCCCCCACAACCCTAACCCTAACCCTAACCCACCTCCATGGTACTACACTATGACCACAGTAAAATGAAACCGAAAACATTAATAATACTGATAAACACATTGGACAAATAAAATAAGTTATGGGCACCCCTATTTGTTGTATCCTTTGACATACAAATACGGTGATTTGTGCTTTTTCATGGATGCAACAATTACTGAAAGTACTACCTAATAAAAATAAACACAATCGAGCAGAACACTTCAAGTAACGTTTCCCTTCGTCATCTTTCAACGTAGCGTCCATCGCATCATGTTCAGAGTCAATTGATCCCTGGCACTGAAAAGAGCGTGTGTGTGTGTGTGTGTGGGGGGGATTGGTCGGTCGAGGAAGAACAGAAGAAGAAGTTGAATGCAAAGAGGCCAAAGGACGGGCTCATGCTCGCAGGGTTCAGAGGGCGAGCGAAAAAGGAAAATAGCGGCTGGCGGACATGATTGACAGGTGAGGCTATGTCAGCTCAATCCAGCTGTAGGCCACAAACAGCAGGAGAAGACAGAGCAGGTGCACCAGACTGGAGCCAACCAGGTCCCAGATCTGCCAGGCCGGGGCCGGGGCTGGGGCCGGGGCCTGGCTGTCTAGCTGTGGGGTAGCCGGTGGGGAAGGCTCCATAGAGGGGCTCGGAACGGGCACCTCCCCCTTAATGTCTTTAGTGTCTTCGTCCCCTTCAGATGGGGTTTCCATGGCCACCAGGGCACGCACGGTGGCACGGACTGGCCGCAGGCGGCACTGGATGATGTCATAGGGTGAACAGACGAAGGACTGGGGTATCGAGAGGGGAAGGATGGAGAACAGGAGACGCAGATAGACAGAACAGGAAAAAGGGAGAGGACGTGGGAGAGGGCAACCCAAGTAGACCAATTATGAAATGGAGGGTGAGGAGGTGGAAAAGGTGAAGATGGATTATTAAATATTTAAAGATTTGTTCCAGATCACGATGAAGGAAGATGGAATAAAGATGAAATGATGTGAGATAGAAAGGAGCATGAGAAAAAAAGACATGAAGGATGCATGGAGGGATAAAAGAGAGTACGCCAATTGAAGACAAAGTATGGACGAAGAATAGAAACATTTTAGAGTGCACAGAAAGTAGAACACAGTTATTTGTGGAAGTGATAACAAAGAAAAGGAGTATAGGAAAAGAGAGGGAGAGGGGAGGGGAGGAAATGCAGAGGAGAGGAAGACGGTGGGGAAGGAAAAAAAGGAGGGGTGGTCCGGCAGAAAAACAGAAAGAAAGAGGGGAGGAGGTTAACCAAGAGACAAGGCTTAGAGGTGTCTGTGGGTAGGGCTGGG
>JAVQIZ010192029.1:0-12360 GCA_036023535.2 Galaxias brevipinnis | reverse complement strand
CCCCGCATTTTTGTAATGCTGTCAAAGCTAGGAGGAAGTTGCCGAATTGCATTTTGGGGCGTGAAGCATCGTCTAGTAACCTCTCTCGGGTACTCAACATTTCCCCAATTTGAGTATGTCATCAGGGAACATTTTCCATACTCAAATTTCACATACTATGTACCATTGACATACTGCATACTCATTTTCGGTCAAATGTAGTATGTTAAGTATGCATAGTACGCAAACGTAACGTTACTAACTTTACTACGGGACATGAAAGTGTAAACCATTTTCTCTGCAACTTCCCAACTTTTCTTTTTTAATCAGTAAGCAGGAGGAATTTGATAGACAAATTCTAAAGAAATTCTAAGTAGAGTGGTGAGGGGCACAGAAGTCCCATTTTATAATGGCATGGCTAAAGTTCTTTTAATAAACACATTTTGGTTCACAAAAAACTTTTTCCTCAATGGGCCTCATTCACCAATCATTCTTAAGAACAGTTATCTTGTAAAAACCCACTTATGCAGGTTTTCACGAAGATTCTGACAGTCAGCAATGTTTTCGTATTTGGGATTTGATCATGTGTAAGAACAAAATCTATCTATGCATACTCAAGAGCATACTTCTGCACATTTGAGGGCGGAATGTTCGTTCTACATAATTTGTTCTTATGTTTCCTTAAATTCTACAGTTGTAAAATATTATTGGATTTAAACTACAATATCTTATCATTTACATCATCACTGGTGCAGTGAGTTCTCAAAATCCCAAAAACATTTAAGCCCAACCCAGACTGACCCGCCAATTTGTGGCCAAAATCTATCGCACGGACCGAATTTGTTATCTAAATTGCCGACCCCAACCTGACCCGAGTCTCCGTTCTGCAACTAAACTCGCGTGAATAAAGGAAAGCGGACACAAGCTGCATGGCGGACAGTGAGGCAATAGGAAAACATACATAATAACGTCATGGCAGTGTATTGATACATTTCTGTCCGCTAGTAATACTTTTCAAAGAAAAAAATAGGGTAGTAAATAAGTGCTTTGATACAATCTTCACCATAGGACCTTCACCATAACAAACTCATATTTTTTGGTGCAGCCGGTCTAGTTTTGTGTGCCCTTCTCCGGATACATCATTCCATGAACGAGTAATATCATCCCATTCATCTTTGTCTGTGTTATTTATTATCCACTACTGACGCTACTAAATATGACAGCTCATTTGCACACGACCATGCCGTCTCATGCCCTTTATGGGGATTGGCGGGGCGTTTCTCTATGCCAATTAGCAACAACTGGCACGAGCTTTCAATTTTCAAAGAAATGGGATTCATCAATATAAGAACACGGGTGCGATCAATTCTGTGGTTTAAGAACATTTTGTGAATGCAATGTAGTTTGGGCTGCATGGTGGCTCAGTGGTTAGCACTGGTGCCTCACAGCAAGAAGGTCCTGGGTTCAAACCCCACCTGACCCAATGGCCTTTCTGTGTGGAGTTTGCATGTTCTCCCTGTGTTTGTGTGGGTTTCCTCTGGGTACTCCGGTTTCCTCCCACCACCAAAAGACATGCTCCATTCTCCCACCAGTGCCCTGACCAGTTGCTGACAATTCACCTGGAGTCAGTCTGTGTGTCCTACGTGAGTGAGCAAGTCTGTCGTAATATGTTGGGTGAGCAAGTCTGGCGCAAATTGGCTGCCGTGGTATCACTCAGACTGAGTGTTGTGTTTGATAAAATGAGTTACTATTATTATTAGATTTCTCTCAGGAAATCTAACATCAAATATAAGAAAAAACTTAGGAAGATAACGGTGAATGAGGCTCACTGTCTTTTCCATCAGTGGTGCGTATGATTATATTCTAAGTCCGAAGGGCTAAATATGGTTATTTATATCTGAATGTAATGTTTACCTAAATTCTCAACAACAAAAACAGCAAGTGTCACTCAATTGCAGTGAATATAACTAAGCTGCAGCAGATATATTTGATAATGCATATAAGTCTAAATCTGATTAAACTATAGTTATTATATATTGAAGAAACTATAAGCAACTTTTTTATATTAACGGATTATGAATACATTTCTTCTGATAGCACATTACAATGTCTTTATAACTTAGACTCCATCGAAATTAGTAGTATTAGTATTACATATATAATTAGCAATTGGGAACATAGCAGCTCATTTTGGTTCTAACTCTCAAATGGTGAGAGTTAATGGTGAATGTTTTCAATCGTTTCATAAATATATATACATTTTGTGCTACTAAACCTAGTCTCACAATCTTTGGCTGATGTAGTATAATCAGCTGCTAACGACAGTGCTAAAGTGTTGTTCATTCCTCTCCATTGTTTTTGCTCTATAGTTATCATCAAAATGAAGAGAAAGAGGGCCAATATGTAATGAACAAACATTTTTGAAAGCTTCATCACTGTCTTGGTCTCTTGTGTCCTGGATCGAATGTGCCCCTCTGACAAAACCACTGGCCCCAGCCTGCCCCCCTCTGTGAAACTGGTCTAGAACCGCCACTGCACCAGAGCCTCCCAAAACCTGACGGAGAAGCCTCCAAATATCAAATCTATCCATCTCACTTGAACATCCATATCAAGTTTGCATAGCTGCATTTGACATGCAGAAGATGCATCATGTGCTGATCGCCTAAATGTGGAGAACTGACTACTGTGGGGTTTTGGATGGGATGTATGTCCTATGTAACGGATCGCAACACATTATTTGATTATTTGAAATGTTTTCATTCATTTAGTTTAGTTATATTTCATTTTTAATTAGCTGCCTTGTAAAAGAGCACTACCGCAAAAGAGACTTCAAACCTGTATAAATAAATAATAATCTCAACTGATCACGTCACGTGTTCATCACGGATTAGTTGCGTGACGTCAGGGTAAATTGTGAGGGGGAGAGAGAGAGAGCGACACTGACAGACTGGACAATTTCAATAAATCCTTATAACGCGAAGACCGGTGAGTAAAAATATGAATTATGTAATTTGCAAATACTATGCGAACGTTTATTAGGAAAACTAACAACAGGAACATACAAAAAACGAAGTATAAATGTTCCAATACCAATTGGAAAATGTGTCAATTGCTGAAACTGTTTATTTTCTCGTACCTTTAAGATAGACTGCAGCCTTAAAATTGGGTAAGGCTTTCACACGTTGTAGGGTTTTTACTGGGTTGTGTATTTTGGGGTTTACTTGAAGCAAAATATTGCCTACAACTATATGTTGACCACGTTTAGCGATTGACATTATTTTATATGTATTATGTTACGTTTTACATTCATTATATTTGATGCTTTTAAAATAAAAATAACATCAGACTACAAAATGTAGCATACATCTAAGTAGGCCCAACAAACATCTGTGCTTTCGGAAAGGGACCAGAGCTGCAATATAATGCCCAGCAGCATCATAGCGTCCTTGAGGACATAAGGACATTGCGGTATTGAAGATGTTGCATCTTCCTCTACATTTTCTTAGTCTTCGCATATTTGCATGTATCTTCACACCAAAACCAAAAAATAGACTATTCACACGGCCTAAACCTTAGTTCTTGTCATATTTTTTTTTTTTACCTGGTTGGATTTATTCGTACTCGAGCTATGTGAAGAGGTACAGCCTTAATTAGCCTACACCTAATGTAAGTCTATTTTGTATGTAATCGAAAGAGATGCGATACAGTCGCTTAATATGTATTAGTCCGAATCTTTTTTTTTTTAAACATCGTGAAATTAAGGTCTACTCGGGAAGGTTTAAAAGACCCACGCTACAGTGATAATAGCAATCTGATGCGAGCGAGTTGGTTGACCAGAGAGGCAGGGGCGAATCTAAACATGATTAATGGGGTGGCAAAGGGTGGCATGAAGATCATAAGGGGTGGCAACACCAAAGTGTTGTTATCTTAGATACTCCAACATATATACATTATGTAAATACTGTATATGTGTTATATGTATATTATTTACAAACACAGCTATTTAGGCATTTATTGGCTTGCACCATTAGCATATACCATTGAAATCATAGGCATAGATTTAGGGTGGGACGGTAGGGACATGTCCCTACCGATGCCGAGGTACCACTTAATTGTCCCTGCCAATAATCTAGTACACGGCTTTTGTTAAGGCATTGTATCCACTCCAGTGACCCCCAAAAGGGTTAACATTAAACGTTGTTGACATTTCCCCTCCCACCTTCACCTTAATAAATCGTTAGTTTGTTTTAACAGAGAGTTTCTCATTGAAGTCGTGCAACAGTCTGATGTTGCACAGCCGCGGCAATAGGAAAGCAGGCAATGAGGGCAACCTGGACAGGACTACGATTTGTGAGCTTGTGGTAGACTGCGCAACATATTGTACACATTAATAAATCTTATAATCACATTATGAAAGTACAAAGCAGTATATTACATCACTAGTAGCCTACTGTTCAAAATAGTTTGTATGTTGGTGGGCAATAAACTAGGACTAGCCAGCCTGCTAACGTAAGGGACCAGGGCCGGTTCTAGCCTGCAATAGTTGGGTGGGCTGCTATATATATTAAGTAGGCAATTTGGAGGGCAGCCAGCTTGGTAGATAACCTTATAGATAGAGAAGCGTACTAGCAGCCGGAAGATTGCTAGTAAACAGCCAGCCAATTTAGCCAGCCATTAGGTGTGTTAGTGTATATAATTCTGAGCTTAAAAAAACAATCTTAAACTAGTTTCCTTTCAGTCCCCCCGCTGCCGCCACCCAACAGTGGTTACAGAATTATGTCCCCACCAATGTCTAAACCAAACCTAAGCATCGTTAACCTGGGCTGACCCTTTCACACCAACAGTCAACCCGGGAATTAACCCTGTGGTGTGAATTTCAAAGGGGGAATGGCCCATACAATTTTTCGGTTTCATTTATTTCTTTCCTGTCAGTTACAATTCTAAATTCAAGCTGAATCGTCGTGCTGGCTACTCGCCTTCTAATTGCTCTGACGTTTTATGCAGCTACAGGGATGCCTTTTTGTGGGGATTACCCGTTAGCGCCATTGCAATGACTAGTTGCTCTGGCGCTGTCCAGTTGCAAAAGTGCTGAAATTGATGTCAAGTTTTGCGCAAAATAATTGGCTGCTAATTCTTTTCACTGTACTCATTTTAGAGTTGCCACAACCCCTTTATCAACCGATTTGAAAATAATTAGTAAGGAATTTGCAAACACTATATTAATATATTGCAGACATCTTCTGCAAGTTATCTGATTAGACAAATAAACAATTCCACATACACTATCGAGTTGCAGCCTTTTATTTTGTAAATTTTTTTATTTTATTTCGGCAGCTCGGTGGCTCAGTGGTTAGCACTGGTGCCTCACAGCAAGACGGTCCTGAGTTCAAACCCCACCTGACCCAATGGCCTTTCTGTGTGGAGTTTGCATGTTCTCCCCGTGTTTGTGTGGGTTTCCTCCCACCATCAAAAAAAACATGCTCCATTCTCCTAGCAGTGCCCTGACTACTAGGATACAGCACTGCCAATTCACCTGGAGTCGGTCTGTGTGTCCTATGTGTGTGAGCAAGTCTGTCGCAATATGTTGGATGAGCAAGTCTGGCACAAATTGGCTGCCGTGGTATTACGCAGACTGAGTGTTGTGTTTGATAGCTGTCGGTCCATTTGTTTTTCGTTCTGTGTAATTAATTGGCAACCAATTTGTGTAAAGCGCTGTGAGTCTCGAGAAAAGTGCTAAAAACGAAATAAAATGTATTATTATTTCAGTCTGCTTTCTGCAGGTTTTTTTCCTGTTACCCTGCTTTGATTCTTTGTCTAATCAGATGATAATGATCAGCTTCCAATTAGCCTAAATAAATGATAAATTACAGTAGCTCCTTTTTTAGAAATAAATAGAAATTTGACAAATATTAGCTAGGGTTGTTTTTAGCTAGTAGGGTAGCTTGTCATGAGTGCTTGGGGAAATTGTAATGCTGTGTGTCAAAAGGGTGTCTAGCTTGGTAACGACATCCAAGTAGATATTTGTTTTTGATAATAATAATAAATAAAACAGTTTTATGTTCAGTTTTTACTGTCTATATATGCCCTTATAGTTTATATTCTGTGGTATAGTCCAGTGGTTAAGTCTTTTGCATAGATGGGAGCAAATACAATATGAGCCACAACTGTGAAAGCAACCAAAAACGTACCTCAAATAAAAAATGTTTAGAATAAGATAAGAGAATAACAGTTCCCATTTTCTCAATTTTCCAGTTTTAATAACAGTTATAGTTATATACTGTTACAGTTTTTGACTGCATTCTTTTCTAGGGATACATTTAACAGAGTGGAAGCGTTGCAGTGTTTTTTTACAGCAAATTTTTATTTCGTCTCAGTCATAGCAGTGACATATCTAGAAAAGTATGAATGGGGTGGCAAAGGGATGGCATGAAAATCATAAGGGGTGGCCACACCAATGCGTAGTTCTCTTAGATACCAGATAGTTCTCTTAAAGTGCTTTCCGACCAAAAGTATGCGGTAGTTGTACTCCCAGGAACTAAATTGTTCCTGCAGCCCTGCAGAGAAGATGGGCCAAATTAGTCCGCTGACGCTACACCAATAACGCCTTACAAACCGACGTTGTTTTTAAATGCAATACTGCAACAGTAGTAGTCCGGCATTTTCTTCCTTAACTTATCTACGTCACTAAGTCACACATTTGCATAATGCCCACCTCGCGGCTAGTTTGGCACGCCCTCAAACAGAACCATTCAGAGCGGAGGCCGGGATGTTTGGATAGTGGTTTCGCCATGTCAGGAAAATGCTGTTTTCGTCAGTGTGAAGGCAAATTCTCTTTGTTTGGCCAGCTGACCAATCAGAGCAGACTGGACTCGTCGGGAGGGGGTCCTTAAAGAGACGAGAGCTAAAATGGAGCGTTTCAGACAGAGGGTGAATTGAGGTGCTGCAGACCCAGGCAGTTTTGAAAAAATAAATTGTTTATTTAACATTAAAACACGTGAACCTATTCTAGTAGAACTCCTAAATAAAGTTATGAACCTGAAAATGAGAATAATTCCCTTTAAATATGATAGGGGATGAATAAAATCACATAACCCTGTAGATATTTATATCATTTGAAGAAAAAAAAGAATGCTTAATGTTTTCTGAATGTTATGTACAGTTTAGTTGTATGATGTAATATTATTATTATTATTATTTATTTTATTTATACAGGGATAACTGACTGAGACCATGTCTCTTTTCCAGCAGTGCCCTGTTTAAAGGCAGAATATATAAATTACAAAAAAAATAAATAAATAAAAGTTTGCAATACAATATTTACAATACAGTAACATTTTAAAGTTTCAACCAAAACAAGAACACTCTTTAGCCCCCAAATCAGAAACAAACTGCTTTAATTTCAATTCCTGTTGAATCTTTTTCCATTTATCCGAGGCAAACAACCTGAAAGCTGATTTACCCAGTTCTGTGTTCACTTTGCGGCTTTCAAGGGTGACATAGTCCTGTGAGCATGTCATATGACTACTGGATTTGTATTTTAATAGTGAAGTAAGGTAAAAAGGTGACTTGCCCAGCAATGCCTTGTAAACAAAAAAGAGAATGTTTTTCTCTTCTATCACTAAGAGAAGACCATCCTACTTTTATGTACACTGTACAATGATGAGTTCTACAATTATCCCCAGTTACAAAACGCAAAGCACTGTGCATGCATATACACAATGTGACCATAATCCATGACTGACGAGAGTAGATTTTACAATTGTCTTTCTATTTTCAAGTGAAAAGCATGACCTTATTCAATTTAGAGCTGATCCTCACCTTTTTTGTGAGTTCAAGCACATGCGTCTCAAATGGTAACTTTTCATCTTGTGAAATTCCCAAGTATTTGTAAACTGGAACATGCTAAATTTGGGCCCCATTAAGAGAGCAAATGTTATATGCCTTATAATCTAAGTTTTTGGCCCTTGAGAAAAGCATATAGCATATAGTTTTTGACTCTTTAAGGACTAATTTTAGATTTCTAAGGAATTTCTGTACACAATTAAATGCTCTTTTCAGGTTTGACATTGCCTGTTCCATGGATGGAGCACAGGAATAAAGAATGGTGTCATCTGCATAAAAATGTACTTTGCAGGCTTTTACAGAGGCACATATATCATTAATATGAAGTGTAAATAATGTGGGACCTAATACCAAACCTTGTAGTACACCATTTTCTATGGCTACAACCTTTGATATCAAACCTTTAGCATCCATGCACTGTGTCCTATCATTAGGTAGTCCTGAAACCATGTAAAGGCTGTATCATCAAATCCAAGCAAGGCAAATCTATCCAGAAGTAATCTGTGATGAACTGTATCAAAAGCCTTTGGAAATCAATAAACAAAGCAGCACAATGTTTCTCATCATCAAGAGCAGTAACTATATAATTTACTACAAGAGTAGCTGCTGTAGTAGTAATTTGACCAGCTCTGATACCCGGCTGAAAAGGGCTTAAAATATTATTAGTGGACAAGAAAGCACAAAGCTGTTCATTTACAAGATGTTCTAACATCTTTGCTAGATATGGGAGTTTGGAGATAGGTCTGTAATTATTTAAGTCACTTGCACGCCCCACCCACACACACACACACACTTTATGTAAAGGAGTAACACACCACAAACACAAACGTTTTAGCATGTAGACTTAATATTCTGGTACAAAATAGAATTTTGGAACTTTTTGGCTCAGGCTGGCAGTGTTTCATGAAGCTATTATTTTTACACTCACATTAATTACCGACTGTGATAGATAAAACTTTTGCAGGAGTCAACAAAATAATATTATTTAATATAATTTATTTATGTGCAAATAACAGAGGTGTGTTTATTTATTTAATAAAGAATAGATTATATTGATGTTGATCTTCATCCTGTAAAGATAGGTAATTTCATGGGTGGGGGGCAAGATGGGGGGTGAATGTAAATAGTACATATGTCAATGCAATGCATTTAGTTGAACAAAAAGTTGAAAGTATTTTCATTTCAGAACAAATTGTATTCTGCCTGTGATATTTTCTTTTAGCCATACAACACAAGTGTTAAGGAATTTAGCTCTAAACTGCTAATATCTAAACTTGAACAACAGGTATAAGATTGACCCATCAGAAAGGACTGTTTTGGTGGCGCCCGGTCTACCCCCTTTAAACCCCAGGCAAATGGTTGCATCCATTGTTTGAGCTTGAAAAAAGGGTTGTAACAAGTTGCTTCCAATATCCAATTTTTTATTTTCCAAACAACGAAAGCACAGACACGAGAATTAAATAGACTATTTCCCCAAAATACCATAGATTGGAAAATGAAAACAAATTATTAAAGTGATTTTTTTATTTTTCAATTCATCTACCTGGGAATGAAATCTTACACATTGGAACATAGAAAACATTTTTGGTTACATGGACCAGGGTTCGTTTTAACAGTTTGTTTTTTCGGTTCTGACAAAAGCAGAAACAAGTCGTTTTTTAGGTTTTTAAATGCTTGGCAAAAAACACACATTCAGCTTAATTTCTTGTTTTCCGTTATTACTGCCAAATCAAATTTACCACTCAATGTTTAGTTTTCATTGGTGGGAGAGCCCGCCGCGCCACCTTACGTCTGATTGGCTAGTTGCTCTATCAATTGCGCTGTACTCTTAAAAATAAAAGGTCTACCGCTTTGCCTTTAGACAGTACAATGTCAACATACACACATACATATACATATACACAGACCATACTTCTATTGGAGGCTGTGAGGCCCTTTAGCCTGTCCTAATTGATGATTGTAATTTCATAATAATTATGTAATGCGTCAGTGATGACGCATCACATCTTGTAATCGCAAAGTCATATTATTATTATTATGTGATGCGTCAGTGATGCACACATCTTGTTATCGCAAAGTCATATTATTATTATGCCTATTTTTGGCGCCTTAACTACGCCTGCAGTTCTGACCCAAACGATTTCAGTGCCCACATGTCTTGGGTATTGCAGTCCATTGCGCTTACATACAGCTAAGTGATCGGTTCACGTGTTATAATTTTAATTATTATTTTTAATCCGTTTTTGGCCCTATTGAAATGACTGGGGAGAGGGTTTTACTGGGATAGAGTTTTCACGGTCATATACCGCTATCTAGCGTTGATGTTATGTATTTGCATGTTGTTACGTTTGTACTGACTGTCTTGGTTATTACACCGAACAGTGACTCCGTCTCGTTATTTGACATCGAAACATGGTGTCAGAAGTGGGAAAGCTAAATCATAAATATCAAAACACAGCGCCAATAGTTCAGGTCATCTGCACGAATGAATGCGCGTTTGAGTGTACAACAGCACTATATAATTTTTACATAGCGAGTTAGCTAGTTTACAGTTAGCATTACCACTAGCCATGTATATACGCTTCTGCAATGAAGGACATCATTGGAGACTGGAGCACAAACTGGGAAATCCTCGGCTAGGAGCAGGACTTTTTTGACAATAGGTGGATGGCTGTATGAGCCCAATGATGAGGAAAATAAAAGTACTGCCTTCATTAGTAGACAGGTCAAACCCAACAGCTGCAGTGTAATCGACGGCAGCTGTATTCACACAGCGGTGAAGAAAACCGCGCTGTGTACCGTTTTGAAACTCTTTAAATCAACACAAATATAACGTTTGGCGATCTGAGCCATTGAAGTCATTCCAGAGTAATACTTAGCTTCACAAAATAGAAATGTTTATATCTATTGATCTCTTGCCAATTCGCAGTTAGCTTCCAAAGAGCATATATTTTGTTGTTACACGAAAAAATCCTCAACTTTGAGCAGTTAAATAAAAAAATATGTTTATTTAATATCAAACGATTGATTGTCTCGTTTAAGAATATATTCATAAATCACTGATAATTCCAGCTTTCCATAGTTCTACTGTTAATAACATTATTGTGTCATTTCAAAACTCGCCTCTGGTGGTAGCCGATGCAAAGCTTTGTCGCAATGCTCTTGTTTTCTTTCTCAAACGGGCACGAAATAGTCCAGCGAAATGTAAAAAACAACTTCTGAAGAAATGTTTAAAGAAAGTAATACCGAAATTATAAAGTAAATTGTAAGTACATAGGAAGGGAAATGCAAAGCAAATGTAAAAGGAAATGTAAAAAGCAATAAAGAAATGTAAATAGGAAAGTAAATAATAGGGGCCGTAATACAAAGGAAAATACAATCCATGGCATTTTATTTAATTTTGTAGTCATTTATTTATTTATAGATTTATTTTTAGTTTTGGCAGCTTTGGTCCTCCATAATAAAAGGAAGGTTGAGCTAACACGAGGATGTAGGGGAGACTGGGGACGGTTGCAACACTTTCTGCATTTCTCTGTTACTCACAGATTAATTGACATAGACCAGCCAAACTTGTATATATTAAACTTATATATGTCTTCTAATTACCCATACAATTTAAAGATGACTACATATGACATATAGTTCACAATATTTATATGAATGGAAGAAGTCAGATGTTGCAACTGGCCTCAAGCGGGCGTTTACACTTTCAGTTGTTCAGTTCAGCGCTGTCCACCAACACACAAGGACGTAGTAGTGCTGCAGCGGTTATTTTAGGGGGCTCGCCACCCGCACTGCCTGGTCGCTGATGGTGGAAACACAATCACATCACATTTGCTCAGGGAAATGCATTTTCTAGTTTTAAATAATACTAGCTAACCTTTCAATCAAGTATGAATAGTAACACCAACATATTTGTATGACTTAACTCTTTAAATTTTAAGTCCTGTGACAACAATTTGATGGATATTTACAGATTTTATTCAAAAATCAACAATGATGGGGTGCCCTGGTGGCTTATCGGGCTAAAGGGGCACACCACAAAGGCTAGTCATTCATGCATTGGCCTGGGTTCTCCCACATTTCCTGTCTACTTACTGTCTTTTCAAATTAAGCAAAAAAAATTGCCCCCCAAATATATCTTAAAAAAAAAAAAAGTCAAAATTGACCTCTTCGGGTTTGCTAATATTCTCAATAGTTCTTTAAACACTAGTGAAAAATATTATCTTACAGGAAATTGGCAAAAAAAAAAATTGGGAATATGTGGCATTAACAGAGCCCCAATAAGGTTTATCGTAATATTTTTTTTACCAGTATCAACAACACTGTCCCATCAACCAGTATAAAAAGTTTCAGGAAGAAAGGGGTCCAATTGAGTGACTCAAGGTAATTTACTGACTGAGATATTTATTTATTTATTTATTTATTTATTTATTTATTCAGTCATCACACACAATACAATAAATATAAACAGTCTAGACTGTATAAACAAGTCAACAATCTATGTGTAAGGTAGTGACTGAAAAGGCACAGGCAGAA
>JAVQIZ010191931.1:0-11374 GCA_036023535.2 Galaxias brevipinnis | reverse complement strand
CTGGGTGCAACACTGTCTCCAGTGAGGAGGTAGGAGGCTTGAAAGGAGGTCACGTACAATTGAAAGACGTGCAGGCTTGTTCCCACGCTAGGCTAGTCAGACAAGAGGGCTGCCCTGCCCATCGTTTGCCCCAGCTCTGGCTCTCTGGTTACAGTTCACAGCCAACATGTTGGTGCAATGGTACACTCGGATAATTGTCATCTCCGAATCAGTAAATATGTCACCCTTTTTGGAAATAAAAAGATATCTTACTTCTGCCATTGTCAACACACAAAGTGATACAGTTTGGACTGTATTAAGATACACAACAGACTATGTTAATCTTGTCCGAGATGTGAATAACCCTGAAAAAATTTGAATATGCCAACAATGGACAGTTGGAGGTCTAGCTGAGCCATCTTTACAACCCTGTATCACCTGCCACCTGCATGCGACACTGTTGCTAAGTACAGTGGTCTATCTTGGGGTTAGCATGTAGTCTCATTGAGAGCAACCATGTGTGAAATCCACACAGAGGGTTAATGATTAATACTGGAAAAACAGCAGTGGAGAAACACAGTCAAATTAAACGGCCTCATGACCACTGCGTGCGTGCGTGTGTGTGTGTGCGCGTGTGTGTTCAACAAACATGCACTCATCGACTGCGATACTGTCCGATATGCTAGCTATTCCGTCAGGGTTGTCAACATTGAGCATGTGGCCATGAACACAATAATGTACTACAGATCTACCGTCTGCTAGAGCACACGTAACAGAAAAAAAGATTATTTCTACAATAGCATACTGTTATTCATATTCTACAGACCGTTACAAATAGACACATTTTATATAGAAATAGACTAATTCAACTCTTTCCTCAAGAGTTATCTACAAACATAGGGCACACAGGCACGCGATTACAATGGATAAGGCAGGCCCTTCACTGGGGTTGGCGTGGGCGTACTCACAGCTCCATATCGCCCCACACGGAGCGGCATGAGCCTGGGCTTTAGATGCTGCACAGCCGACCACAGAAAACAAAGGCTTCAATTATGTGTCGTTTTCTCTTTTTTTTCTTTCTTTCTTTTACCAGGAGGGCTAAAAACAGGGCCACGGGCCCGGGGAATCAACCCTCGGAGTGGTGGGAGGAATGTGGAGCATTCGGGCATCGTTTGACACGACGGCGACTGTCGGTCCCCTAAACGCAGAGCCACCACTGCTGACCTTTCCCCCACCCACCATGAAACAAGGCAGTGTTCCCCAAAGAACAAGGGGGCTCTCACAGCCACCCAAACTTGTCAAGGCCATAACTCCTATTAGTAGGGTGGTTGTATGGCCATAGGGGGCTACAGTACAAACCCCCCCCCCCCAGTGAAAGCCATTTCAATGGCCTCCAGTAGATCATAGCCTCTGTGCTCTGTCAAGAGTGCACTTCTCACCATGGTCGTTACAACGGCGTTTTGATTCCACTAAAATACGTGGTAGAAACGGAGTTTACGGCTTCCTCCATATGACAAGATGACAAAGGAAATAGGGGTCATGGAAAACACTATAGCTCCCTGTAGACATGGTGTAGCCCCTATCCCACCCTGTTCAACTACCAAGCCTACTGAGAAGAGAGGCTGAAACGAGGATAGCTCCATGTTAAAAGCAGTGGCATGTCTAAATCAAGCTCAACGCAACTTCTTATTTCGTAAGAGTAGGTGCAGATATCGTCCAATCCACCCACAAGAATACGGAATGCATTGCAACGAGGCTGGAGTGCGCCATCTTACCAAGTTTCTCCACCAGTTTGAGCATGACCCCTCCGATGTGGATCTCCCCAGTGACCCTCAGGGACACGTCCCTGTGCAGGTCGGTGACGTGCATCTTCAGCTCCCACGTCCCGTCGGCATAGCAGCCATCCGGCATTCGTATACCGTCCAGCGCCATCCTGGCACACACAACAATCAGTCAGACATGCAGGGCAGGACTTCCTTTTTTTTCTCCACACTGAAGCAACATTTTAAATAGTAAGAGAAAGCCAACTAAATGTTGAGCCTGATGAAGTCTATTGGCAATATTAGGCTTGGCACATATTGGAAAATAGATTCACAAATTCAATCACAAAGGTTTCCAAATTTAAGAGTAGCCCAAATGGAATTACACTAGGGAACTAGTCTGCAATGGGCCAATATTTAAAATAGGCAAGTTTTACCAACAAGACAAGTTTTTCTGGTACTAAAAGTATTTGATAATGAAAAATCAGTGCAATGTTCTTCCTTCTAAGTAGCCTGCGAAGCTTAGTTAAAAAGTTACAATACCAGCTGCAAATATATTTTAAACAGACCTATAAACTGAGCAAAACAGGCTTTGAACAATTAACAATTAAACATAAACGTTATGCCGACTATTTGTTCCTTAATGTCTGTTTCCTCTACTTGTTCACCTGTTAAAACTAACGGTAAACCTACTCTTACAAATAGGCTATGGGGTAAATTACGTAAGGAGACCCGTGCAACAACTCTTGAACGCTACAGACTGCGTGAGTCACTCTATAAATGTAGTTTACTTGAACGTGTGAACAGATGTCGAACTAAAAGCATAAATAACGCAATCACAAGATGATTGTTTGTTAATTTAAATCTAATCAACATGTTAGAAAGCGCAAGAACAATAACATATTTCATAGCGACAAATGCGCCAAGCTTTTGAGGACATTTAATCTACCCACTCACCTTCACAATACTCCAACCAAGACAAAAAGCCACTAAAACTTCCAACGGATCAAGAATCAGCAACTTTCCCCCCTTTTAATCATGTATAGAGTTTTTAAACAAGGAAAAAATCCCAAAGAACTCGTTTAAGAGAAGTATCCCAAACTGTTTTCTCGGGGTTCCGCTAATGGAGTCCAGCCGCCTCTATTTCTCCCTCCCTCTTTCCAGCGGATAACGTCACTGCTTCAATCCGACTTTTCCTTTCATTCGGCCACACGCTCATTATCCCATCTATTTCACATTTAGATGGCTGTTATGTTTTTGTTGTAGTGGTTGTTGAAGGTTTTTTAAATTTTGTATAGTAGTAACAAAATGTTTTGTACAATTAACATTAGTTTTGTTTGATTTGATGTGCCTCTTTTCTTCTTTTCTTTTGTCACAAACACCTTCAAATTGGAGGTTCACTAGTCTGTGGACTACTCTGTTCAGTATTCTATTTAGGGAACAGGATATTGACCACTCAAGCCACTTAATTTGGCTGAGTTTACTAAATGAAAAAAAATAAAACTCAGTGAAGTAGAGATTCGAGCAACAGCACAGAGCCCGCTGCAGCTGCCTTTTATGGACATAGTGTGCTATGGAGCTGCTTGCATCCGGGGACCGATATGGGGTCTTCGTCAAGGGATTTATCTAATTTATTATTATTAAGAGAAAAAAATCACTTTGGTGTCTTTTCACTATATGTCCTTTCACTATATATATATATATATATATATATATATATATATATATATTATACTGTGTTGTAAGATCTCTTTCAGAATATTGTATATTGTTACAATTTGTTTAAACTCATTCAATTATTTTTGTTATATTCATAGACAATGATTGCTTGTGTCCGGTCAAAACTATTTATTTTCTACAGTTTTTATTTTTTATTACTGCCGTGTTAAGATAGTATTTATGGTATATAGTAAGACTCAAATAAATCTCCAAAAGCTGTGCAAACAGTCGGGAATGGTAACGACACCCATCACATATCAATGTGTAGAATTTCAGTTTTCCTATTTTTAAAAAAGCATGTAACACCAGAAGCCATACTCGTTTTGTTATCCTACATCTACAGTCACTGTATAGGCATAACAAGAATGCTGTGTTTATGTGCACACCGTCAAAGTCTTACAAACAGTCAGCTTTGTAGGAGAGGGAGAGAGGCTGCTGTTTTTTTTTATTTTCATGGACCTGCTCTCGTGCAGAGCAGCTCACTCTCCAAGTGGTCGGAGGTAAAGAGCCATGAATCATCAGGCTTTCTGGCTGAGACCCCTGGAGTACTCGACTATAGCTTCAGCTACGAGCCCAAGCTCCAGCAACTGAGCTGAGGAATTTGGGCCCTCAGACTTTGGTCTGCATCAAAGCGATTTATAACCTCTCTCCCTGCTGCTCTGAACCCCCACTTCTCTCTCTCTCTCTCTCTCTCTCTCTCTCTCTCTCTTTCTCTCTCTTGTCAGTGTCTGGCACTCGACCCATTGCCTTTTATAGGCTGTGTTTTAATTGCTGGGTAAACATTTGAGTCAGATGCAGTACAGGAGAATGAGCTAAGAAGCTGACTGTGGCAGATGAGGAGGCGAGGAGAGTCGACAGAGGTGGAGCTGTGTTCTGAGGACAACTTATATGAACATTCCGAGTCATAGCAGAGACAGCAGATTGCTGGTTGTGTGCGTTTCAATACTGATGCGTGTGGAATATTTTTATTTGAGTGTCCTATCACACTGTTTATATTTTAGGTTGGCTATTAAGTAAAAACAGAAAGTTAAACAATAATTTATTAGCAAAGAAATCCAGTTATTTGCAACTATTCATCTTCAAAAGGCATGATATTATGACACCCCGATAATTGTTCAATTGTAATTGTCCAATCAAAGGGAGCCAAAGGAAGGAACAATCACAGCACTCCTTACTCATTCATTGTCCATAGACAGTAAAGGAAATGGGTATGATCTCATGGGTCTCTGAGAAGCAGATGGTCAATAGAGTCCTTTGTTTCCTTAAGACTCACATAACTCTGTTTGACTGCCACCACCTGGACAGATACAAAAACTGCAGCTTTTCATCCATAATTTATGAATCCATTTATCAAGTCCCATCTGCAAGTCTGGATTTAGCAGATTGCTTATTAATGGAAGCATTTTACCTAAACGAACATACTCTAAATCCCTGAATGGTGCATTTAAAAAAGAAAGAAACATAATCAAACTATTAATGAAGTATTAGTCTACTAAGCTGAATTTTGTCTGTTGTGCAAATAATCTCATTGTACTCAATAAACTTAGTGTTTTTAATTTTGATAAATTCAAATTTTACACGGCCCTATACTACATCCCACACTTCAGGGCTTTAAAGCATATGGTAAAATAATAACACAACTCCCGTATTAAACAATAAATGCTTTAATAAAAGGAAATCAATACAGTGCTTCGGATGGCAGTTAGAACCCGTTGGGTGCATGGGTTATTGCACAGCTCTAGGTACAGAAAGATAAACACTTTCCAGCATTCAACCTGTTGAACTTGAACAGTCATTGATTTCCATGTTATCAGGCCCAAAAAAAAAGGTTCCTTTTCCTCAGTAAACCCACAAAGCAGATCTTGTTACTGTGAAGGTTGTCTAATGGAAACATAATGGTTGGTATCATAGGCTCTCAATGTGTATAAAGGGTTCTGGTGTTAGTTATTGGACATATTAAACAAGAATTTCACCAGCTTCTTTAAAAGTCATGCAACTGTAACAGCGTACTGGTTACACTGGCCAATACACCAGAGTGAAAAAACAGTTATACCACTGTTTGTGAAATGTCTTACCCTTGACACCATGATTACCTTGACAACAGGACCCCCCCAAACAAAAAAAAGCCAAGCAACAGTCTTTTTTTTTTACAAAATATCCAAGATTGTCCAGTTTTTTGTTTATTAAAGTGTAAATTGTTAACCAGCTGCAAGTGAACATAGTTAATGTTCTCTCTTGGGGGTGAGGGAAACGTTTTGAACATCAGCAGAATGTGCTACTCAACATTTAGGAAAGTTCACAGCCACAGATCAATACATCTTTCTGAAGGTCTACACTTTTACAATTGACAGGGAGGCCGAGTCTTAAAATGCAGGTCTGGTGGCCTAAATGGGAAATAGGGGGACACTTTTTAGATTCTAACTAGAGGGCACATTACCTACACCTTTACACTGGTCCTATTAAATGTGTGTCCATAGTTTACACAGATAGTGCCACGACTAACATCCAGGCAGCAACAGAACTGTCCTTCATTATCAATCTTTAAAGCGAACAAGTAGCGTGCTGTTCCAACACCAAACCCACCAGATTAGGCTTTTTATGGCTAATAACAGGCCAGCCTTCAACAAAGTAAGAAGGCACGATGCATCCACTTATTTCGAAATCTGTGACACGACGAGAGCAAGAAACATACACAAGTAAAAAGAAATAAAAGGTTGTATTTTAAATGTTCCTGTGCAATTGCTATCAAGTATGTGCAAGGTCTGTCATAATTCATTTTACTCAGAAAAAAAACTTCAGTTATGTTTCCTTATAGCAGGTGACTTTGCAGTCACACTCTGGTCCTCTAAAAGGCAGTCTGGTTTGGTCTGATCACTCAGATACTACATAAACACATACTGTACATATACGCAGCTACAATAATACCCTTTGATGAATCAGCATAACGTTAGGGAATTGTCTGTTAAATTAGAACACTGCCATAATTTCCATCTGGAGTGATTAAGCAGGAGAGGGCGCTATACATTATGAACTGCTCTGATTCGGATGATGATGATTACAAACACTCATTATTATTCTGAAGTTAGAAGGAAGTTACTCAAACACAAGTTGAATTAGGGTCAGTTCTATCTCATTAGCCATTTCCATCCATCTATGAACACAACACAAACAAAATAACACACTGGCGTCACACATGTCAGGGAAAGAGGGTAGAGGGTTTACTAGAAGAGGGTTTCCTAGACGTGTGTTGGCACTCTTAAATACCTTGTTCAGAGCAACATTTACCATTCAAATGATCAGGGACGCAGGGTCATGCAAATTAATTCCGGCGTTGCAAATTAAACTATGAAAATCATTCCTGGATTACTACATATCACAAAAGGGACTTCAAAACCACTGACCAGAGACTTGTGACTAGTCAAAATAAATGCCCCTACAATGCCAGTACCAAGTTAGCTGGATTTTATAATTGCAGATCAGGAAATAAAAAAATAAGACATTTGGTCATCTCTTAGAATGTCTAATTTCAAATAGATGCAAGTAGGTGTTCACCGTTAAGAGTGGGGAAAATTTTTTTATAAAAAATAAAAAGTGTAGACATACCTTGTATTTTTCTTAATTTGGAATCAGTGTTAACATGTTACAAGAGCCCTGATTTAATTTCATTGTATTGTTAAGATTGTTATTTTTAAGTGAATCTGCAACCCTCATTTCACTCTAGTATCCGAAGAGAATTTTTTGATTTTTTTTAATAAATACAGTGAGTCTAAACTACTGTTACTTTTTAGAACCAAAAGTACCTTGTAGCATCTCCAGTGAATTTTCAAATATAGCCTCTAAAAAAATAACAATAACTTTGAGTTTGAACACTAATTGTCAATGTTTTCAATAACCATGTATATATTTGTCCATAATCATGAATAATGCAAATATTTTTCACATACAAATATAATAAACTAGTTTAATTCAAATAAAATTGAACATAAATGCCTATTTATGGCCTTGTTTGAAAGACTGCATTGTGTATTGCTGAGATTTATTTTTTGTTTATAAGATGCCATGGGTTCATACTCTCCATTCCTTCATAACATTATTATCGGAGAACCATGTGGTGGTACCAGAATCAAGTGGTCCAAGTCTCCATTAAGGAAACACAAAGACAGTGACAGAGAGAGAGAGACAGAGAGCAGTGACACAGACATTGGATGGAAAAGAGGAGGGAGGTCTAGGTTTGAGCGTACCACACCTCCAGACAGTCTGTGAGGAGAGATGATACAGGTTTTGGATTAAGCTGGACAACGCTAGCCAGAGACAAAGCTAAAGGGCTTAGAGATCAGGGCCTCCATCTTTGTGCAGTGGACTCCTTCTTCTCACATGCACTAGTGAGGAAACTCTAAATTGCTGCTTAAAGAGATTAGGTCCCAATGCCATCATAGAGCATGCAATGGGGCTACTGGTTGCAGTGGTACAGAAAACACCTCCGTAGGGGCCTTACAAGTCCAGTAGAGTCACCCTTAGGGTGAGCAAATCTGTACCCATCATACAGAAGAGACATGGTTTATTAGAGCGCCAGTCAGTCAGTAAAAAAAAACGTTTGCTACAGGAATCAGAGACAGACAGAGAGAGAGAGAGAGATGAATAAGTGCTAGACCTTTTCAGTGTGTTTTATACAGTAGACATGGTATTAAGAGTGTGTGCGTGTCCTGGTCTACACTGAACCAGTGTCTCCTCTCAATCCGGCTCCAGGTTGCTTTCGGGGGGTTGGGATTCGGAGGCTGCCCCTGGCTGCTTATAGATGAATGTGAGCAAGAAGAGAGCCACGTCGTGAGAGCACCAATAGGCTGTGTGCGACGTCACCGCTGACCAATAACGGCTTTCCACCATGCCCTCCCGGAGCTCAAAGTCGATCCGCCTCTCCAGCTCCACTAAAACAAAAGGGAGAGAGAGAGAGATGGAGAGGGGGGGGGGGGGTGAGAGAGAGAGAACGAGACAGAAAGGGAGGGACAGAGAGAGAGAGAGAGAGAAAGAGAAGATAAGTACCAGAGAGAAGAATATCCACAAAGATAAACAGCAAAGAGACACACCACTGAGCTACACAAACTCCAGTTATAGATAGACAGATGATGATGATGATAACGGCAGCTTTAGGGGAAACTCCACATCATCCCTACTAAACAAACAATGCATATGGATCAAAGTGTAGAGGGATAACGACAATGTAAGTGCGAGTCAGCTGAACTAACAGGAAGTGTCGATAATGGGGGAGGTGGACTGGGCCATGGTGGACAGGCCGTAAGCCGATTGGCTGTCTGCTCTCTTGGGCTCCTCCCCATCTGGGGTGGTGGCTCCCTTTGGCTCCTCCTCCTCTATTCCTCCGCACACTGAGGAAGGCTGGCTGCTGGAGCGGGAGAAACGGGAGAAAAGGATTCCGCCGATGCCCTTCCCAATACTGGCAGCTCCTGAGGAGAGAGCACGGCAGAAAGTTGAGTCACAAGTTGTTTGTGTGGCACATTTCATACGCAAAAGCAATTCAACGTGCTTTGCATAAGGCAGACAAAGCAAGGAATAAAATTATATAATAAGTATATAATATAAGTATATAATACACTAAAAACAAAAACAGAAAATTAAATTGGATTTAATTTGGAGGATATGGATTTAAAAGTAGTCAGGCAGAGAGAGGGAAGATGAGAAAAGACAAACAAAGCAAAGGCCTTTAATCAGTGTTAAAATTAAGAGACAAATACAAAACAAATGTGCAGTTTTGCCCGAGTCTTCTGTCCACAAGATGGCGCTCCAGAGCTAACCTATAAGCATTTCAGCAAGGAAACCTTCATCTCTGTAGAAGAGATATTTGTCTGCACTGGCCCACCTGAATCTGAATCACCTGGGTCTACTCTATCTCGTATGGGGACAGGTTGTTGCCTGGTCTCACATCTCAGACACATACTGTTTGCAATCTGCCGAGCAGAACTCACTGGATGGGCTGTGCTGACACTGAGACACGTTCCCTGCAGATCGTTTTCTCTCTTGCGAGTGGACATGGATAATGGACAAACGTTTCTCAATGTACCCTCCCCGAGTACACAGCAGCAGGGGCCGCCCAGTGTGTCTCCCGTTTGCACCTGCCTCTCTGACACACGCTCAAGTCTACAGAGTGTTACCTGGCAGCTTGAAACGGTTCATTTCATCTAATATCAGACAATGGTTCATGGACTTGCCTGAGTACACATAGAAATGCATTAGGTTTAGAGCCACCCTCAGAACCATATAAAATAACCCAACGGCACAAAGCCCCGGGTGGCCTCACCCAGTATGCTGGCCTTGCCCAGGTTGGTGATGGACTCTCCGTAGTGTCTACGGGGGAGAACAGGGGAGGTGCTGGGGCTGGGGATGCTCTCCGTGTCCGACGTCGGGTCCTTGACGGGGTTCAGGTACGTGGGCCGGATCTCATCGTACGGCGTCGGGTTGATGGCACTGAACCTGTTGATGATGAGAATACACCAACGAAAAACAATCGGACCATGTCACTATTGATCAAAAAGGACCGTCTGGTGTCCTTAGGAGTCACCAATATGCACATATCAACATCTACAAAACCCGTGTAAAAGTGGATCGAACATTGATCCTCATTCCTTATAATCTAGATGTAGCCACTGTCATGGCGTCTTACCAGTGGATCTGAACGGGAGAGATGTTGCTGTAGTGTTTGAGGATCAGGGGCTCCAGTCTGTAGGCCTGCAGGTACAGAAACATACAACTTCACTCCCAGGGGAAACCGTTCTATCAGAACAGGAAATAGCCCATTTTCTCAGGAATATATTTGTCGCTTGCTTTGGGGTTGTTTGTTATTAATTCAGAAACGAGGATAAAAGTATGACTTCATACTCACACAGAGCAGCCAACTCTCATGCACTGAGCGTGAGAGTCATGCAAATGACCCTTTTCACACGCTCTCATGCCACACCTCATTTCTCACGCATTCACACATTTGCTTTTGGGAAGCAAAAACTGCTATTGCAGACCATTAAAAAAACCTCTAAAATGCTGCGTTGCATGGCGCCTATACACACCAGCAGCACTTGATCCAAAGCAGCTTAACATCGCTCTATGTAGTGTTTTTTTTCTTTTTTTACTTCTGCAAAGCGGCGATCCGATGGGAACATTCAAGGAAGTGGTATTCCTATGTTCATTTTGTATAGGTTGGGTTAAGGATTAGAAGTTATGAAACTGGGGACATTGCTGTAAAAATAAATGTTTCTACAAGTAAGCCTACAAAGACGAATAAATGTCTACCGCATTCGGTGACGACAGTGAGCCACGAAAATAATTGCCGCACGTGCGCACACGCAGAGGTTTTCGGAAGAGTTGGCAGTCCTGCTCATAGGAAATTTCTACACTTTGGAAACACGTACATAAAATAAATGCACCTTTTCTTTTGTGTGTGTGTGTGTGTGTGTGTGTGTGTGTGTGTGTGTGTGGACTCTTACCACAGGGTCAGTGGGGTGGAAGACGTTGAAAAGCCTGTGGCAGATGGAGGTGGGCATGATGTGGTCCTGGAGGACGCTGGTCCCCGGCCGGATCCCCCTCAGGGCCAGGAACACGGCTAAGGGGGAGCCCATGCAGAAGAAGTTCTCCACCTGGAGAGGGGACAACTCCCTTACCAACACCTCTTCATCGTCCTCGTTGATATCTCCAGAACAAAGATGTGTTATGGTTCACTGTGTTCTGATAAGGGTATGAACCCGTTACGTTACCTTGAACCTGAGAGCAGGCGGAGCTGATGGTTTGGAGGCCTCGAGACCCTGGAGCTGATCCTCCAACTCTCGTAACCTGGTATAGGAACAAAAGCAAGCACAGAGACCCCCAAGAAAATCCCTCTTTATGTTTTCTCTTGGCTGTAAACAGTAAAAAAA
>JAVQIZ010191928.1:0-34261 GCA_036023535.2 Galaxias brevipinnis | reverse complement strand
CCCGTTTTTCTAACAGGGGGTCTCCTCAACAGATTACCTTGTTTAGTGACGCGTTTGACGTCAAACGCGTCACTAAACGAGCAGTGGGCGTGGATTATACTTTTTTCAGTGCTGCGCCTGTGCGCGAGGGATAAATACATTAGCAATAGCCTTAGAGGGCTGCGCCTATACTCATAGAATCTGTGGCTACAAAAGGTAGCCAACGTTCTCAGTGTAAATCGCTACTCTTACTCTTTACTTGTTGTACAGTCTATCGTCGCATGGCCTTACTGAGACAGTGTGACCCTTGCTAGACTGATTAGAAATAGCAGGTACTTTTATAGAAATGCAATTTATGTTTTAATGTAATTTTCACACTTAGCAAATTCATCGGCGGGCCGAGTTGGACCCCCCGCCGGGCCGGATCCCGCCCGCGGGCCTTATGTTTGACACCCCTGCTCTAACGTCTAACACACATACAGACGGGCAAATAAACACATTGTGAGCGACATGGACAGACAAGTACACTTGCACATAGTGACAAAGATAGACAGGTACTGTGGCTCGCACAAACTATCCCAAACACACACAAGTTGTCTAAACACACAGTAATGAGCAGAGATGAACGGCTGCTTCCTGTATGCTGAGGCAGCGGATGGCGGCCCCTGGCCAGTCATAACAGCTCCCAGAGTGTTGTCACAGCTCCTGCATGTCCCCAGGTTTGCCAGGAGCACTCACAGCCCAACCACGACTGCGTTATATGAATCCACCTAATTACCCTTGTGTTTGAGCTGCGGCCATCATGCCACACACATAACCACAGTCACTGCCTTCTCAAAGCTACACTCAGAGCTATGGTTACTACAATACTTGCAGTCTGACAAAGGCCCCCATACATATTCTGCCACATGCTCATAGTTTTATAAGCTGTTTTAAAACAATGTTTTTGCTTATTTCTGACTGAGAATGTTAACATGGTATGCAATTTTGAATGGGATGAAACACCGAATTAAGTTAAAGTCAATTCACTATTGCACCCCTCAATTACATAACTATCATTTGTTTCAAAAGAAAATGGGATGCTTTTGAAAACACTGCACTATCCCACCGTTGACTATTTTGGTAGCTGCCAGAATGGACTCTTGTGACATGACAACTTATGGTTAAAAGTAGTCATGCGCTAGCCACATCTCCGTTAATGTAATGTGTTTGGTTGAGTTGCTAATTTATCACTGCACATTGTAAACCACAATCCCCATTACGCATGACTAGTTTAAAATATTTACTCACACTGTGATGTATGGTCTGTCGGTAGTGTGCACAGTCAAGCATACCTTTTGACATTGTTGCATTGAACCAGCCTTGATAAACAAAAACAGGCAACAACATAACGTTTCATATGTCTGTTTTCATTTAATCACTACAGCACTTTCGTTATTAAACCCATTATGTGGCTTTTGAAATCCCAAATAATTAAGTATTCCCTTTTAACAATGTTAGATGAATGGCAGAGCAGATCAACTGATTCTACACAGGCCAAAGGCAATGTATTCATGAATACATAATGAACAGCGGCGTATATTCTAGCTTGATTTGACATTCATATAATTGAGGTTGCTGCACTCAAAGATTGTAAATTATTCTGTTATTTAGGAATACTCTAATGAACATGACAACTATTCACTGAGAGTACGCACTGGCACAGCAGACAGGAAATTACTTCAAGCATACAGAAAAAAAAAAGAAAATGTTGGATTTCTATTCTTGTAATATTTCTTTGTGACTGCAGTAGCCACAGTTGATTGTAACAGACTGTGCTTCAGCTTCATTTGATCTTCGGAGTGTTTGCTCCATTAGTTTTGCCACTTAAAGAAAATTCGTCTCAATTGTGCCCCAATGTTGGGTCACTTGTTATTTGCTATCTTTGCAGCATCAAAAAATATAATTTTACGATAAAACACAGTATTGGCTTATGATTTTATGGGAAAATATTGTAATTGGCATTTCATTTGTAGTGAACTTTTACGGTAGTCAGCCCAGAGACAGATTACTATTGGTATCCTTTAGTCCTATTTATAGCTTGTAAACACCTGATGTCTGCCTACAATATGGCTGCCATAGAGTGAGCTTACATCAATTGGTGGGATAACTTGTCGTAGATATTGTAGAGTCTATCCCAAAAGCCCTTCCTGTGTATAAAGCAGGCATAACGTCACCTACACACGCACACAGACACCACACACAATGGCTTTTGTATACTGTGGCACTCATGTTTGTCTTTGCAGGTGTGTGTGGGAGGTAGTGGCTGGACTGTCCACAGATCATCAGATAAAGTCAGTCTAGTCCACCATGACTTCTACAAGGATATTTCTACAGCACAAACGCCCACTCATTGAAATAGTCCCCCATGGCCCATTGTCTGAAAGGAAGGTACTAAGATGACCTCAGTTTTGATCCTAAGCCCATTGGCTCGGGAAGCCACTTTGAAACGCTCCAATTCTCAATTTTTTCCCTCTCGCCTCCCTCAATACGCCCTGTATTAGACATAAACAGAGTCGGGACAGCAAGAAATGGAGGAACTGCAGACCGACAGACCAGACGAGACAGATTGAAACAGGTAGGAGCAGGACAGAGTGGGCGAGGGAACTGCCCCAGTCTGCCTGGAGAACATAGGTCAGACGCTCCAGAGAATCTTTCTCAGAGCCCCTCTCCGGCAGCCCTGCAGCTCCCAGTCCAAACACCTGCTTTCTCTATCAGGGCTCCTCGGCCATCCCCTCTGTATGGAGCTCGCTGTTCCACAGCCCAGCGACTTCAAACATGAGCTACTCCAGGAATGATAATGACAGAAACATGTCTGGAAAAATGTGATTTGTCCCCCCAAAATTCGCTTCGGCGACTTGTGCTCTTTTTTGGGCCTAGGAGTTTTGCAGTGCGCAGTGATTTATGAGCGTTCTCTCGTACCTGTTTACCAGGGTAGGATTTGAGGGGTGATTGGTACAGGGAGGTGTTAAAAAAGGCTCACCGGTGATTGGCAGGGAATGTTCTGTCCCGAGCACACCTGTCCCATGCCAAAGCGGAGCGCAAACTCAGGGCCCGCAAGCCATTCCCAAAGTGCTCTATTCGCATTCCAATCCTGTGACAGCATGTCTGCTTTTATATGCTCATTTTCGGGATATTTCTTACTGAAAATAGTCAAAGTGTCAGAAAGTGTTATTCATTTTCATTTGAAGTAGCGTTCCGTGTCCAAACTTTCCCTAATGAGTATTTTCCAAAAGGTTTATGTGGTCGATACTGTTACAGCCCTTCAAAGAAATGAATGTCTGCCTCGGTAGCTGCCATGCTATTATTGACTCCATTTCCATTTTCACGTTTTTTACCCTGCTTGATGATAGCTAATATGTTTTTACCCCTCTGAGATAAGTCATCAAGTGGGGGAGGGCATCGTGGTACTAAGATGACCTCAGCCCATTCAAGAAACTACATCATGCTCTTCAGTATGCCCCACACACTCCAGATAGAGACGCAAACAGATGGAATGTCACGCTTCCAAAGACCGGGAGCGTCATCTTCATGGCATCGAGGCCTCCTCAGAAATGCTACAGATCTTTTAGCCATCACCTGTTGGATCCCACCATGGAGCATGACTCAGCTTCCTGCCCAAGGAACGTGCCCCGCACGACCATGCATTCAGCAAGACTGGTGAAGGAGTAGTGCCCATTTAAGGAGCCTGGTGTCATGCTGTGGTCACCATCACTGAGGCCAATAGAGAACGTGGAGATGATGACTTACCACATAGATAGTTTTCTGGTGAGGCCACTTCAATAAATAATATGTGCCCTATTGAAGTACTGACTTATGGACTGGTGTATGACGAACATTAAAGGAACTCCATCCTAGACTGACCTTGGCAGCTTGGCACATGAGCAGGAATAATAGCATTGTGTATTGCGCATAATAGCCTTATTAACTCACACCAAAACCAGTGCAAATGAGAGCATGAAACGTCGTACAGAATGATAGTAACCTAAAGACTCATGCACTCTGAATGTGACTCACTGCATTGTGTCAGACCTATTGTGGTGGCCTCCTATAATCTTGGAAATGGAAGTGCTTTCCATTAAAGGAATACCATTGTAATCCAACATCAGAGGTTTTGCAATGGTCTTTGTATGAACTTAAGCACTTTTTACAAAGGGATAGTAGGGCCTTCTGCCAATTTTCTTGTCATTATTTTGTCTCTGGCAGCAAAATCCATTTTTTCCTCAAACTAACATTTAGTTAAGTGGTCCCCTCCCTAAGGGTAATACTCCAATTTTGGGCCTGTGACATCACTGGGTGATAACAACTGGTGAGCCATTTGGTTTAAAGGAAATATTCCTAAATAAAAGGAGCCCAAAATCCCCAAAAAGTTTGAAAGATTTAAAGGAAACCACTCGGTCAGAGTTTCTCCGTTGTCCCTCTCTCTTTCTGTTTTGTGTCTGGGTGTATGCACGGGAACATTTGGTTCTTTGTGATTATTACAGAATCAAGGAAAACTGGTTGTGCAATACAATATTTCGAATCAAGTTCAATCACAGGCCTTTGTGAATGGAACACAGTTTGTCTTCAACTTCAACCCCCTTGGTCAGTGTAAGTTATATACAGTAACTTATTGTATAAGGGCAGTGTCACTGAATCAGCCTCTCTTTCCTTTGGAATCACTACAAAATGGCTCTAGTGCATCAGAGGTTTTGTTCTATTAACCGCGTTTAAAATGCCTCGTTTGTATTCTTTTATGTGATGTCACTCTTAGCGTTTTACAGATCCATTATGAAACATCCAGATACATCGTATTGAAAGGTATAGACAAGCTGTAGACAGCTTTTGAGGATAGAGTTTGGAACCATTCAGTGTTTATCAGGTGGCCTACAGAGGCTTATGTCATGAAGGTTTATCACTATAACCCCATGCCCTTTGTATGTGGAATAGAGACTGCTTACCCAAACAGTCTGAGACATTAACATGTTATTTGTGCATAACCTTTGGTTAGTGCCTGTTGCATGAGCGACAATGTATTTGCAGTAGCACTCTAGTTGCAGGGCTTAGTATTATCAGCCTTTGAAGTTTCAATCTTACCGAATTCCGACTGTTAATTTGACAGTTATGTGATCTTGATTCATCCCATTGCAATATCTTTCTTGCTTATCTGATGAAGGTGGCGTGTGTGTTTTATTTTTGTGATCATACATGTCCCAATGACCGCAATGTTGACAAGTCCAGCTGCTCCTTCCTTACCAGGCAGACCGTGAGAGATGCCTACCATACCGTGCACATAGAAAGGGTCTGATTCACGTGTCAGGTTTATCCACGTGTCAGAGTGTGTATATAAGTATCTGTGAACAGCTGACCTGACCTGAGTTGCAGCACAGGTGTTCACTTCATTGTTTCTATACATGGGAGCAGCACAGAAATGACATCAACAAGTTTCCCGTGGACTCCGTTCCGTAAGTGGCTACGGCCTAAGCTCAGATTAATAGCAAACAATTGAAGTAATGGGTTATGGTTTTGTAAACATGGACATGTTTGTAATTCATCTGGTGCCACTTTCCTCCCAGGTCATCTTGTTGACATCTTTTACTGTTATGGACTATCAGGTTACTGTAATTAACTGATTTGGTTTCCTTTCCATTTTATTTTCTCTGTAATAGATTTATTTTATAAGCCATCACTTGTAGGGCCACACAGTTTCCTCCCACAAAGGCACTGGAGACAACCTCAGACAATCTTACTCTTCAACCTAGAATTATTCCTTTTCTTAGCTATTCACGTAATCTGCTGGGCCATGTTGACATGGACCCTGGAATGGCTTAGTGGAACACAAAATAACATGGTATTGAGAGAAATAACCGTGCATCAATACTTAAATCAGCCAGATTTGTGATGGAAAGGGGAGGATTTAGGATTGCTTACTTTCCAAAAAGTAAAGAAACCTATGTGGAAAATATTTCACAACGGTCAATAAAAGAGCAGAAAACTTCTATATGGAGTCAATCAGTTTGTTGATGGAAGTGACTTCGGTTCACGATCAGCACACCATACAATCTACCATACAATCTTTAGTACACTCCACCAACTAAACCTTAGGTTTAATCTCGATTTTTTTGCCTGCTCCATAAACTTCCCCAAGGAAGATACAGGCCAAGGGAGCAAATGTTATTAGTTTGTATTTTATTTTTGCAGCATTCTATGCAGTCGTTGGTATTCATAGCTGGGAAAAGCATCAACTATGTTCCCTCTGTGTTTGTTTTCTCTGCTTTCCTGTAAGCATCCTGGAACACTTGATTGGCAACTGCCGTTACGTAAAAGCCAGACTCGGGATTATATTTTTCTCCCTTAGAGCTTTGGTAAATGATTCCACAGAGCCTGACCAAATGAGTGTTTTCAAAGCCATATTTTAATCTCGTCTTGTCCTCGGGTTTGCAGGACGTTTAATGTAAAGCGGGAGTTATGTGTTTTAATATTACCCATTTGCGTAGTTTAGTTTTTCTTTTTTGTGTGTGTAAGTTATCCTACTGTAATTGTAATTGAATTGCATGCATAATTCATCCCGGTGTAAGGATGATGCGTGCCCGTTCCGTGCCTTTGTGTGCGTGTGTTCTGGTCTCTTTGTGACAGTGGATACCACCGATCCATGCTGTGCAGTTCTTCCAAGTCCAGCCAGCGGGTCATTCAATCAACCCCTGGAGAGGTGACCATTTCCTCTCCAACTATCCCTCAGTGCACTCCTCTCCTCTTTGTATCACCAGCCAGTAATTATGTGCTTCAGTAAGAAGAATGTTGAGCCCTCTCAGACTCGCACACTGTGGTTGATTAGCAAACCTAATGGATTCACTTGTTTCGTATTCCAGGAACATTCCATAACGTAGATACCATGTAATTGCTTTCTGCTAGCCTTGTAATAGGCTTTATTTTGTGGGCAGTGTTTTATTGTCTTTATTTATGCGGTTCAGTAAATTGGGTCACACTAAGATGTGATTTAATGTGTTACATTTTATTTATATTTTTATTTCACCCTACCATGATGGCAAATATGTTTAATTTCGGTGGTATTTGTAACATTTCAAAAGTGAACATGAATAAGCATTCAAATAAATGTTGGGTTCAAAACTAAATCTGAATCTTACTATTTTCAAAGGCATGCATCTTTTAAAAGACCCCTATCCTTACTGTTTCTGACACCAACAAATTGTTTTGACACACTGCGGTCATCCGCCAGAGATTTTGCTCTTGGCCTCATCATTTCTCATCACGTGTGTGTGAATGAGGAAAGGTGTATTGGAAGTATGAGGTAGCATATACCACCGCATTAGAGTACACAGATGCAATGCTACCCAACCCACACACAGATGTATTCAGGTATTCATGTATCATGACTAAAGATGTCTATTGGAACACACCATACTCACTTGCAAAAAAAAAAATAAGCTGTTTTCCCTTACTCAAAAGCACACCCACATTCAAGTTTACACACACTTGTGCATTCCTTCATAGCATAAGTTTCCATGTTGATGCATAGGCTAGGCCCAGGGCTATTCTCCTATTGGCTTCGTTCATCCACTGAAGTCTCACTTTTTAAAACTCTGGGAATGTGTGGAATGAGTAATTTTAAGAGTTTTTGGACAACTATGTGCGTTATCAGATTGAAGGGGGAGAATCAGGGGGTCTGGGATGATAAGGAGGTGAGGTAATCTGATCCACTTTCATCAAAACAGAACATGGAGGGCATGCAGTTGTATGCTTTTGGACCCCATGCTCTTTACAATTAAACAGAAGTTGTAGTTCCACCATGATGTTCCTTTCCTCATGTATATTAGGGGTAACGCAAATAATAACAAGCTCGTTTGAAATGTATGAACATTTTTCGCGTCACTAATAGTTCACCAATTTGCCAGAGGTTTTAAATGGGGCTTTGCGTCTAATAAGTGTAATTGCAGGTCTATTAGCAACTCCCAACATATAAGGGCACTCTGTCTTCATTCCGAGTTGTGTTACGCAGAAACAAGCTTAGTGTTGAGGACAGTTGTTGCCAAACAATTATCAGGTCAGTCTGCTTCTCTGCGATACACTTCTTTCCATTCTATGGAAGTGGAAAATCGTTAATCACTTAGGCCTAATCATCAATGTTAGCACAGGGTCACAGGAAATGCCCCATACAGTCAGGACACACATTAAGTGAATGACACACTGATAAACAATTGTTCTATGCAGCTCTAACAATAGTGGTATATAAAATGCCCCATTTGGATAATATCCCCATGGGTTTCAACGTCTTGTAGGTGTCAAACTATGCAATGTCTGCATTTACAAAGCAGAGACAGAATCACAGACAGCTAGCAGTAGTCTGCTATCACAAATTAGCAGACTACTTTTGTGTGTATGGAAGCACCCGACCAATACGCCTGCTTCCACACCTTCTATTTCTCCCGTTCTTTCATCTTCTCTCATCTTCACGGATCAAAAATCCACGCACTCGAGGCACTATTATCTGCAATGTATGCTAATCATTATACAATCTGCCCAGTTACTTCCTGTACGACGAGCAGACGAATGGCCAGGGAGGGAGGCGAGGGGGGCGTGAGCCAGTGTTTTTTTGGATGGGGCTCAGGCTGGGATACTGCCTATTCCCTTAAGTGTCTGGAAAGTGTGCGTTTCCATTACGCTCTGTCTCGTTTCGCTACTGCACCATTGTTTTAGGATGGCCAGCTTGCTAGAGGTCTGGGCAGGATGGCTGGCAGGCTAGTTAAATGTAGAGATCACTGGCTTGAATGATAGTTGTCTAACTCCTGTAAGTAGTTAGCGCAGTTGGTAGAAAAGGCAGAAAGTCACCTTTAAAGTGCATTTTCATGAGTTCCATAGTACCATAAAAGCTTAGTAGTGGAGCACCGTGTGAGTTTGAAAACTGAGACACACCATTAGATATAGACCATGTGGTTAGTTAAAACTAATGGCATGAGCGTTTTACTGGACTTTGGTCTAATCTATTTGTGCTGTGCTGCTGCTAAGGCAAAAGGTTTATTTTAAATGTCTGAGTCAATGTGCCTATTTTCTTCTCAATGACATATTCACATTATGTTTATCGTCTTCTCTTTTTATTGGCTGTAGTGGATATGATCCATGTTGGCCTACATTGTTTTATGTGGAGAGTAAAAAAATCTTTCTGGGAAAGCCCTTCATTAACATTTATGGGAAAGTCCTTTTTTTTGTTCTTCAAAGGGTGCCGGTATATATGCCTTCCCCCCATTCTGAACAAGTGCCTCCCATCAGGCGGATTTTACATGGCTGTTTTGGGAAATCCCTCATAATAGGCAGTGAGTCTGGCAAACTCCCCTTTTCCCTTTGGGAACACATCCATAGCATTCTTTGGAAAGTCTGGGTGTAGCCTCATGGTGTGGTGTACTCTTGCTGCTGGGTTCTGGGTTTCCAACCTTTATTATTGTTCTGGGCTGAGTAGAGAGAACAAATGCTGGACCTTCATGAACATTTTTTGGGAAATAGATGGGAAATTAATCAAAAGCTTTTCGCTAGGAATGTAGACTACAATGATGCTGCCATGGTTGCTCATTTTGTCATTGGACAACAAAATCAGAACTAGCTCTCATTGGTTCCAGCTCCATCTCCTGTTCAGGAAGGTTTGCATTCTCTTAGAATGACTCACACTCTATCCTCCCCTCAGCTCTGTGGCTTTCCTGACCTCCATGACAGGGTTCCTCTCTCAGAGCAGGCCAGCATGGGCTGAGCTATCCCAGCCTCCCTGTCTGAGGCGTGGGAGAATCCCAGACAGGGATTCCTCCACCAACACCAGGAGGATTCTCTTCACATATGACTCACCTTCCGTCCCCATAGGGCAAACTAAATCCACCGCTTTCTCATTGCAACCTTTACCTATATTTGATGAATCTGCGCCATCGAAACATTACATTTTTTACAGCCAATGAAAATGGTTTTGCCTCAGTCTCTATGAGACATCAAATTAAGGGGGTGAAATTGCTTGTTACTTCAGACCGGGGCGGGGGACTTTTCTTCGGGCGTCCATAACCTTCTTTCAAACACTCAGACTTCAAAGTGTTTGTAAGAAAAGACAGACAGACAAACATGTGGTTAGGGGCCATATCGTGTGTCTGTGTTTCAATGTCCCACTTCCTTCCTTCCTCAGGACATGAAGTGACTGATACACACAAGGTTTCCACCCAGGGATTGATGGTATGAGTCCCCTTCCTCCTTCACTGAAGACGTGGGTGGTCCTGTGTACCAGCACAGGTAGGCCAAAGGTAGTCAAAGGGGGGTTTCCCTGTTAATAGAACAGGGCTGAAAGAAGGATCCAGAAAGTGTGGGAGGAAGGACGAGCAAGCTCACATTTAGCTCCAGCGCATTCAGGTGTTAGCGTTAAGCCTCTCTCACACAGGAGTTTTAGAATTTATTTCCACTGTCTCTGGTACAGAACATCTTGGTCGTAAACATGTGCAGTTTGTAATTATGGACACATAGTGTCATTTAGTGAATGCCAGCCATTTTCTGGCTTAGAGGCCCATTGTGTGCAGGTGTGATGGGGGCGAGGAACCCCTGATGACCTGGCTGTTATTTTTGATTAAACTGAGGCGGCCAGGCAAGGCTCCAGTGTAAGCCGTCGTGGGGGGTGTGTTTATTGCCTCTTCTGCCTGGAAGGGTACAGGGTTGCAGTCCTGGGAGTCAGGCCAATAAACGTTGTGGGACGTGTACGTACTAAAACCTCTTTGTGTCTCCTGAGATGAAGACACAGGTCAACCCAGTGGTCAATCACTCCCTTCAACAATCGCTGTACTCTCCAGCTCTCCCATATTTATGGAGCCATCGCAGTGTGAGGTAGGCAACAGAAACATTCTTCTTCTTGCTCTGCTGATACAAGGAGGGAGGCACTTTATTTTCCCTTAAACTGAATTAGGGGCTGACCCGGGCCAGGTTGCCTAGGCCATTCCTTGGGTTTGTTTTGCTAGGGTTTTTGTTTGTTTGTGTGCTTGCGGCTCACAAATACATTTTTCAATAGGAATTCCTATTGTATATTACTGTCAAATGCCTAGCATATACATTCTGTTAACACTATGCTCATGCAATACATAGCTTACAAGCTGTTATCGTATGTGTTATCGAACTGTGATCAAATGAGAACCCACCGGTTGTCATTGACGTTTGAACATGTGGGAAATATTTCACAACGGTCAATAAAAGAGCAGAAACCTTCTATGTGGAGTCAGTCAATTTATTGATGGAAGTGACTTCGGTTCACGATCAGCACACCATACAATCACCAAGGGATGCTGCACAAGCGAAGTACCTGATTTGATTACACAGACACATACTTTTCTGATTCAGGGTTACATAAAATCACGAGGTGTGAGTTGACACCAACCTTTTTTTAGGGACAAACACAATAACTGTTACAACACTGTGTGAAAGTACAATGTGAGGGGCCCTGGAAATTGCAAAAGACCAAGATGTTACAATGGGAACAATGATTTGTCTGGTATTATTCAACATATCCTAGTCTAGGTTTGAGATAGCTGATCCTTCTCAAGCCTGGGCACTACTTTGGACAGGGCAATCTATCCCTGTTCCCACACCATAATCATACATTCAGTAAAGGTATTTAACTTTATTAGTAATTTCGTATGGAATAATTTTACATATGCATTGAACTAGTACCATTTATTTATTATTATTCAAATCATTGAACTAATAATATCTCTAATCATTAGTGTAGAGAGTAATACGTGTGACGTCATAAAACCACTCTTTCCACAAACAGCTTGTATCTGTGAACACTTTCCATGGAATAAGCAATGGACACAGTGCACTGTCTATTTCCTTCCCACCTGTTGTGCTCTGGTTCTGTGACATTGGTATAAAGGCCTTCTCCCAGCACGGAGAGAAGGGGACATGTCAGTTAACAGATGGGGGACAGACGAGTATGAATACTCCGTAGCTTAGTCAAATCTCTCTGTCGTTATCACATCATAGTTTCTATAAGAACATGTTGACCCAGCCTGCAAGTCTCCTCTGCCCCAACACCAGCCAAGTCTCCTGCGCAACAGTGGTCTCTTAGACAGTAATCCACCCCGGCATGCCACTTCCCGCCAGTTGGACTATAAATGTGTCAGACGCTGAGACTGGTGGAGGCATTTTTCAGCTTAGCACTCTAATATCCTGGGAGTCATAGTGAAAAGAGCCTGGCAGCAGGTCTGTCTGGAGCTGCTCCTCCTGCAGATCTTGCTGCTTGTTGGTGTGAGCAGCCTACTCTGTGGAGGTTTGACTTTACTCTGACCTACTTCTCTTAACTTTTATGTCACCCTTAAGAAGACTGATGGTTTGTGGAACATTGGGAGAAAGAAAGGGAACGTCATGGCCCGGTTAGGTGCAGGCATTATTCCAACATATCGATTTGTTTGAATGCAGAGGGGATGAGGCATTTTCATTGCTTTTGCACACTGTGGCGTTGTCCTTTTGTGTTCTGATACAAGTTGCGATACACTGCCAGCCCATTTCAGTGTAGGAAAGTTCAAATGTAGCTTCTTAGGCAGATTTAGGCCTCTAATTTGGAGACGATGTCACATGCCATTGTTTTCAGTAAGTGGCCATGTGTCTGAGTTTGCATGATGAATGTACTGTATGGACAAATGGTTTCTGTGGGAAAAAGAAACAATGCAGAGTGCCCAAACCTTTTGAATGTTCAGTGTCTGCTGGGCCATGCTTGGAGTGTTCAGAAAGGTAACTATAACTCTGCCAGGAACCCATTAGTCCTTACAAACACAGGTCCCTTGTGGCTGCTGCTGAATCTACCCTTTACGCAGACTCTTAGGAACCACTCAGTGAAAATCACTGACCATGGCAAACCTTTGACAAGTCTTTGATTGAGTCATTAAGGCTCAGTTACTCGTATCACCAAACAAAGGCAGTCGTTTCTCTATTTGTTCCATGAACATGTAAGATTTAATATGAGACATTACTGAGATTCCCATATTGTTACCCACTGGATGTTTTGCGTAGCTAATAAAGTAAGTGAAGTGAAGGACATTCCTCTCAGTAGATAGCTTTGAAATACACCATTACTCCCGCTCTGCATTCCTCTGAGTCTTTGAACATTCTCAATATTACTGCTATCTTTTATCATCATCTGGGCTACGGATGTTCAGCCAAAGCACCAGCTCAATGACGCACAAACGTAGCTTTTAAAACTCATGCCGATAACTATAAAAGTGGGGCAAATTCTCTTTGGGCTCATATTTACACCAAAACTGAGTAAAAGTATGATCCCCACATTATCTCAGCATCCCTAGTGCCAGAATAATTTGAATCAATATCCAGTCTGCTTCATTTTATTGGATTTTAGGGAACGGCATGGGAGAGCATGTCACATCTGCTGCTAATGCCATCAGATAAACGGTGAGTCATCTGCCAAATTGACTTCAAGTGGAATGCTGTGTCGCCATTCTGGAGCGTGGGACTGTGTTGCTGGGGGTAGGGAGGGTAAGATGGCTAGGGAGCACACTCGCCAGGGCTCTGGAATGCCATTGTGCGCTTCGTTCCCATTCGGAATACTCCATGCTCTATCAGGCCCGATGTCCTTTTTAGCAAGATGCGATATCACCCCGGTCTGGGACTAGAGGGGTGTTCCATAAAAGCCCAAAGAAAAGGCTGTTCTTTTGGCTCAGTCTCCCCTGTCTGTGCAGGAACGGGAGGAATGTGGCCGGCTGGCCCCAGAACCGGCCCAAAGCTCCTAATGAATTTTAAAAGGCCTTTCTCATTCAAAGTAGGGACTGGCTCACAGCGTGTGGCCTGGCTCAGGCAGCCAGCGGAGCTCGGAAGAGGAGAGGGAGAGTGTGTTGTGCCCAGAGTGGAGCTGGCACCCGGTCCATAGGCAGGGTGGGATATTGGGTGTCCCGGGTAGAGATAATGGCCACTCTGCATGAGGATTGAGGCACATTCTTTGCCCTGCCGTGCATGTCTAGAGAATAGACGTGGAGAACAAGAGAGAGTGGGAACTGGAAATAATGAGATGGCCTTATTTTGATTCAAAAGAGGATCTCTAGCAGCTGATATGTTCATAATTACTAACTACTAATTGATGATTCAGCACTCCATAAATTGTTAAATTACAATTCATTATCCTCCCTTGTAGACTATGAAAACCACAGGTCCCAAGGGTATGCCACTACTGTAATAAAATTAGCAGTGCTGCATACAAGGCTCTAATGAACACCTGGCTCAGTGGCCAAAGGAAATGGCATTGACCAAGACTGCTAATGACCAAAGGATCTTAGTACTAGCACTTACACTTACGTCACAACATTATGATTCCCATATGGTTGTAATCTAAGTGTTGTGACTTTTCAAAAAGCACAGGTTATGGTGTTGTAATATCCATAATGAGATCATCCAAAATGAGCACCTTAGGTAACAAATATTTTAGAGGAAATGTTGGTCGAAAGCAGATATTTCAATGGGGTTTTCAAGTGGGCACTTTCCTTCCTAGATGTTAGATTGAATAGAACCTATTGTATCTCCTGAAGGCTCAATAAGCTTTGACCTCTCAGAGCCATTCCCCTCTATATTTGCATGCCTCTCATGCAGGGTGAGCTGGGGGAGGCTCCATGGTCCCGTGCTCATCAAGGCTCATTTGTTCTTACAGGAAACCTGTCTGTGAAGGCCTGGTGCAGGCTATTTGTTCTCTCTGTTTATACTGACGCTGATATAGGGTGGCTGTGTTTTTCACTTTAATCTCTGCCACAGCATGAATATGTGTGGGAATCAATCCATCGTCTGCCAGAAAATATCATCCTTTACGTGGAATAAAAACAATAACTGCATGATAATAATCTTACTCTTGTCAGTCGTTACCATCTATTCTGAATTTGAAAATTTACAGCAGTAAAGATCGCTCAGTTTTGCATGTAAGAGAAATGTCTGCTGCATAGATACCAGGTTGGGATTGGGTGAGACATTTTTAAAAGAGCTGTAATATAGTCCAATAATAGTCCAAGATCAGCACTTTAAAACACCCACAACACCTCCAGAACAAGGAACGCTCAGACAGTTGAAAGACTTAAACTTACAATGTAAACCTAAAGTCAGTACGAAAGCATGGGCCCCAAAATGCAGACTCCAAGTGTTAATTAATTTTGCAGTGTAAACCAAACTCCCTGACTTATGTAGTCCTCTAGGAGCGGTCCCTCATTAACAGCTTTAACCTTACCTTTACATTTTAGTCCTGAGATGTAACCACTGTCTTTGGCTTTTCAACACGATGCTCTTTCCTTTTGCACTTTCAGCCCGTAGTTCATTGTCGTTGTGCAAGGGAGACACTTTACATTGTATGTACTTGACCATAGCATTACTTCTCTGTGGCTTTCACTCCATGTTGTACACTCTCTATAAGACCCTGCAGACCCGCACACCTTCTATGGTATCTTCCATCTGGTGTAAATCACTCAAGCCTTCAATGTAAACACTATGACACAGGAAAGACCCAGGTTTTGTAAGGTTTGCTCCATCTCTCATCTTATGTGACTAACAGTGGTGTTTTTTGGCCCCCCATGTACCTCGCTCAGATCAGCTCCAATGATGTCAAAGGAAATGCCTAAAGGATGAGTTAAAGGGGTAGTCGGTGGCTTTGAAAGAATCCAAAAGAAACAGAGGCTGTGAATAGTACAAAGTGTGGTGTGCCACAAGGGCAAGCAGAGAGGAATTACAGGACCAATGGCAAAAATAACGTTACCAACAAATAAAAAAAATGGTGTTTCCATCGTTCGATATATAGTCAGGTTTACCTGGAAATAGAATTCTGATATGGTTGGAATAAAGGTGACAATACCATATTCTGTACAAAATGAGCAATAATGCCCTTCAGAATACAATGTACCCACATATTGAGAGGACACTGTGTTCTTCCTAGTGGAAGAAAGATGAGGAGGAGGCGGGAGACGACAGGAAGTGGGGAAAATTGAGGGGTGGTTTTGACTGCCCTTGGAGGTGCTGTAAAGTGGTTACGCTGTGGAATGAGCCTGAACCACAGTCGATTAGGTACAGGCTTGGAGCTTGGGGAATGATTTGCACAGGTGTTGTTTTGTCTACAAAGCTCAGGTTCATAAGGTCATCCAGTGGCTTGTCAAAACAAACCCAGCCACCAAAAAAACAAAACCCACCGCTTATAGCCCTAATGACCATAAAATATTTATCAACCTCTAATGTCTTATTATATCCCACTCTCAACGGTAGTCCTCCACGTAATGTCTGTGTGGGAGGAGAAGGCTAGGCTGTGTGAAACGTGCTTTGTTATCTCGTGGTGCTGACGTTCTGTGGAGCGGTAGAGGCCTGCATGGCAGTCTACCTGGATGACCTCATGGCTGGGCCCTTGCCGTGGTGAGGAGAAACAGAAGCCTTCGATTAGCAAACAGGGCTGAGGTCATGGTGAGATAGGCCGGTGGAAACACTGATGCCGCTACGCCATCATTGGCCCCACTCACAGTTCCTCTGGGAACCCCAAAAGGCAGGACAGTAAAAACCACGCTGGGCGGTCAGAGAGCAGACGCTATCCTGACCGAACGGACAAACAGCTACCCTGGCGTGAAGATGGACAGCTGACCCGCTGCCTCATCCGGGAAGACCACGGTGGCTTTTTATGATTTTCATCTTTTTCGCTTTATGTTGGTCCGTCGTCCTCTTGCTCCTTTTCCAAGTGGCGGCCTAATTAAAATTTAACATACTTCCCGTGTTATGACATCACCACGTGGCTCACTGAGATGAAGTCATGATGATCTCTTGGACAGACTGGTTTTGTTTTATGGGGTGGATAGCCTCACAGTGAGCTTGTTTTTGCAGCAATGCAGTGACATCATTTTGTGAATACCGTTTGTTTTGACCACTGTGCTTGTTTATGCGCATGTAACATAATAGTATTGCTTCCCCCGTCAATAAAGCTTTCATTGTGCTGTGTTTCTGTATGAAAAGTAACAGTGTGAGTGTTCTGTGTTCTCAGACGGTGGCGATGAAGCAGGCCCTGAAGGATTTGGGCCTGAAGATTGTTGAGATGACAGATGAGAGCGCCACTCTGGATGGAGGGGACGTCCTCTTTACAGGTAGAGCTATGCCCCAGTCTCATCGCAGGGCATTTCCTGATTGATATAGACCATAAAGGCTAACTACTGTAGTCTGATGCTGCTTTGCTTATTGGTAATTTGTGATGTTATTATTTGTTTTATGGAATGTGACCTGCCAAGTAACCTCTTCTCCATAACACAATTAGTCTGTCCCGCAACCATCTGAAAACTAGCTTCTTCTTTGTAAAAAACGTTTTCTGACAGTAAACCTGCCAATTTTTGCGCAATCTTTATTCTGTTGTTTGAACAGTATTTTATGGTTGTGTGATATACTGAAAGTAGGACATTCTCTACACTTGTGCGGGCCGTGAAAAATAACATCTACAGGGACACCCAATTGAGTACCTAGACGTCGGCTTGAGCCTTTCCTTCGTTCCAGCTGAAATGGGTTTCACATGGCAGGGCTAGAAACATTTCCTCTTGGCAAAGGCTGTGGCTGGCGGCTCATTTGTACAAAGCCGAGCAGCAAGGCCCCATCTATGTGAAGTGGTGTCCGAGACGTTACAGGTCTCTTTTGCTGGCCTCCGCCATTTGCACCACACTGACCACATTTGGCCCGTCTTTTCTCAGGTAGGGAGTTCTTTGTCGGGCTTTCCAAGAGGACGAATCAGAGGGGGGCGGAGATCCTGGCCGATGTCTTTAAGGTGAGTGAGAGCAGTACACCCTGGGAACACTGGCTCCTAATCTAATTAGGCCACATCAGAGACCCTGAAGGGCAATCATGGTATTAATCAATGGCGCTCGGCTCTGGTTTTTACTGGCCTTTGGCCATTTTAATCAGCTATTGATTTGGACCTTACACATCTGCAAGTATCTAGTTGATGAGATGAATTGAATACTGTAACCTGAGAGAAAAGGGAACAAGGAGCAGGGCCACTCTTCCGAGGAGCACCTCTGTCTATAATACATGTGCAGTTTCCTTTTGAAGTGCAATGAGTAGATGCGTGATTATGCTGTGGACTTATGACATTGCTGCTCGTCAGCTCTTCTTCAATGTTAAAGGGCGTGGGGAGAGGGAGTTAGGTGCACTGGAGACATCTCTACCAGTCATTGTGTTTCATTTTGGATCATAAAGGAAATTCTTTCAGAAGGTAGGATTAAGGCAAACTGCACGAACAGTCTCTTCTGTTGATCATTATCTCTGATAGCAGCGAACGTTTTTGTCTGAGTTTATCTCCCACACGTGAATACCACAGCAAGCTGATAAGCGTTGACTGATAAGAACAGCTTGGTTGTTTTGTGGTCAGCAATATGATCTTTAAATTCAATTTCAACAAGCGGGAACAGGTCTGGAAAGGGATTAGGGATGAATGGTGTGGCAGCTACAGCCCTACAAACCATAAACAACGCGGTCCCACCACTTCACCCTCGCAAGGGGTGATACTGGGGCCACTGGTGTGGATAGGGGCCTGGGAAGATCAATAGCCGAGCGAAAGGCAGATGTGTGACGGATCACAGTGGTGGGAAAGAGCCTGATGGGTCTGAAAGCAAGTCCAGAACAGCCCGGAGCCTGAAAGGAGCTCCAATCAGCTCCCGGTCTCAAGACTCCTAAAGCACTGTGTGTAATTACACGGTGAAGGGGAGGACCAGTGGCTCTGGGCTCTGTGACCTCATCCTACAAACTCTCTAAGCGGTGCCTGCCGCTTTTGGTCTTAGGTCGCACGTGTTTTTTTAAAGGGCCTTTTTAATGGGCCTTTCCCCTCCTATCTGCAGCTGTCCCGTCCAATGGCATTTTGTTTTGCAGGACTATGCCGTGTCTACCGTTCCGGTTCTGCAGGGGCTGCACCTGAAGAGCTTCTGCAGCATGGGTGGACCGGGCCTCATCATCATTGGGTCCAGCGAACCGGCCCAGAAAGCCTTGAAGGTATAGAATCCATTCCTGTGTGTTTTTGTCTATTTGGATGCATGTGTGTTGCTGTTTCTGCCCCTCCTAAGGTTGAACTGCGATCATGGTAACCCTTCCCTCCGAAGGGTGTTCTGTGACGTACAACATTTTATGTTCTTATTTTTTTTTGCCTTTGCAAGTTTGTGTTTGGCCCAGTCTCATCGTTGGAATGAAGTGATTTGCATTTGAACCCGACTAAGGTATTCAGCGTGCGTAACATGGCAAGACAGGACATTGCGGGTGTTGACTTAGGAGCGCAGCAGAGTCTCTGCCTGTGTGCGCCTATACCTTCCCCTGACTAGAAGCACACAGTGCCCGCCTGTCAGCCTGATCTCTCCCTCATCTATCTTTCCTCTCATCTAATCTATGGGGTTTGTCTCCTGACATGCAGAGTCCGTCCTCAATTACCACGCCATTGTTTGTCAAATCAACACCCACTCCGCCTCCGTAGCACAGAAAAGGCCTCTCTGAACCAATAAAGCATGTCAAATGACAGACCTTGAATAACCCTCTGGGATGCTCACGCTGATCATAAAGGAGGGGGGAGAACTTTTGACAGTGACATATCGCTGCTTTTCACGGAGATGCTATAATAATTCTCTGCCGATGGACATTTCGAATTCCCCAGTCAGCACGCCCGTCTGAATGCCAATGACTTTGACTGCTCACAAGACTGGCATGCAACTCTTTAGCACAGCACTGTATTGGCATGCTAAACACATACACACACCTACACACACACACACACTTTTCCTTAACGAGTATTTTACGGTGGCGCTAATTATTTGCCTCCTGTGGCAGACATTGCCCCCTACTGGCTAAGGACTTGGATTGGACAGATTTCAAAAACATGGGAAACAGCTATTCTACTAGAATTGTTCTACCCTCGGCTGGAAGCGTTTTTGTTAAAGGGTTTTCCTGGAGGTCAACCAAACAAACTGTTCCATTAAGTTGGCCCAACATTTGCGATTTGAATTCCTTGATGAAACCAGAAGCCAAATATTATGGCTCAGGGCTTTCTTAAACTACGCGCTCTCCCTCTGGGTTTTCCCCAGGTGAATTCTATTATATTATTTAGGTTAACTTGTAATGTTTTTACTGATGCCCTCATTAATGAGATGCTTAATGATGTACACATTTATAGACAAAAACTTTTTTTTGTACCATTAAACTTAACTAAGGAAACCAACTCTTGTACTAATTAAATACCCAGTTTTAGAGTGCTGATAATTAGCTACCATGGACATCAGCCACTAGCATGAGCTAATGACAGACTCCATGCAATGTAATTATAACTTACGTCACCTCTTGCACTGCAATTAGATCCTTTTTTTACAACACTTTCAATGATGTTCTGACCCTGGTTTTACAATTAAGTAATGTTGCCTGTGTGGAAATGGTCCCAGTGAATGCTGTACTAATTAATGCAAAGTGGTTGTTGTAACAAGAATGCAGCCCTAATGACATTAAGGGTCTGCTGTCTGGATTGATGCCCTGGGAAAAGACTGTCTGATGTATTCTGGTTACATAAGCCCAGTGGACTGGAGAGCGTGGGGTAATGATGAGTCTAACTTAGGTATATTGTGTTGACCTGCAGGACAAAGTTGAACACTGTGAGTGTCACAGACTCCTAGCTGCACACAACGGCTGACACTGATGGAACTATGATTTGCCCATTCAGATTAGTGATTGCATCTGAAATAGAACCTAATCCTAAGTACACATGCGTAAAAAAAGGTTATCTTCTCAGGCATGTTTAATATCAATGTACGAAAAAAGAAAAGATCACAGACAACACCACCAGTTTAAAGACAGGTGAAGCCTAAAACAATTAAGTAATAATACAATATGAAGACCTGTGTGTGTGTGTGTGTGTGTGTGTGTGTGTGTGTGTGTGTGTGTGTGTGTGTGTGTGTGTGCGCGCGCGTGTGCACAGGCACAACTGTGTACTGCTTACTGAAGTCTATGTTTAGCCCTCCTAAGATGAGCAAATAGGTTTCACCGGATGGGTTCCATCATCCAGACTATACTCATAACAATTGTGGCCCCTAGTGCTGTCATCGCCAAGCCTGAGCCGTGAAGTCATCCTCCCTGAATATTCCCCCCATGTCATAGGCTGCTGCCGTGCTCCCAGTCAGTCACGCACACTCTCTCTTTGCAACAGTCTCAAATCAGCCGTCGTTGGCCAATCGGGGACCTCTCGGGCCCTGCTTCCCGCGTCTTATTCCTGAGTCGGGATCTTCCAGTCTGTGGTAGCAGACATTTGGCAAGCCCTTCCCACCCAAACATTCTACTTCCTGATTAGACGGCGTATGGGCCAGAAATAAACAGTCTGCGATGCCAGTGACAATGCGTTTTTAAATTGTTGAGAAATATCGATGCCGAAAAACAATCACAAGCCATTAGACTAACAGGAAGCCATTTTCACCCTCATAACCATTCCAGAGATCCCTAATCTATTATTGGTTGGAGGCATTTTAGCCAGCAAACCATTGAGAGTTAAAGGGCACACACTGGAGATTACGGTGAGAACATCACAAAATAAGAATGTGTGAATTTAACTGACTACTTTAGAGGAAAATGCATTCTAGCCCTGTAAATTGTAGAAGTGTATTTGTGTTGTATTTGTGTGAAATTACTGGGACTGTTGTTGCCAAGCTGGGTATCTCATTAACCTTCCAGTAAATATTTGGTTAAGCAACTCTTGACTTCGCATTGCCTTGCCACTTTCTCAATTAACTGTACCCTCAGGGTACAATGCACAGGCAAATTGAGCTGGCTTCCTGCTTGCTCTATAAGTCACTGACTTTTGGCTTGCATAGGCTTTTAAAAGAAGCGTTCTAGGAAGTGTTGTTCATTGGACAGCCAATCTCCTGCTGAGCTGCACAGATGGATAGTGTGTAACCATGAAATGCAAAATGCAAAAGCCCTTAGAGGACTAGCCTGACGTTATTCAACCTCGATGTGGGGATTTAAATATAGTTTGGCCAAGTATGACTGTTAATATTCTGAACGTAGTTGTTTCTGCCATTTTATGGTCGGCTCCACTAGTTGCAGACTACTCTGTGAATCTGGCATTGGTGTAGCCATGATGTCACTGCTCCTGAGATGATGAGTCCCACTCCAGTCCTAAAGTCTTTTGTTGAGGCGAGGTCATATGATTGAGAGTCTGAAGCTTGAAGCCCGTACAAAATCTTTACTTTTATCAGAGCTGAGCTTTGAGAACAAAATAATATTTAGGAGAGCTGAAAGCGAGGGCTAATAAGCTGACCAGTGTTTGTAGCAGGAACAGTACGCTCTGTCTGGTGGGATACTTCCTCGTCTCGGCTCCCCACCAGACAGCTAATCCTCTCGTGTGAGAGAGCAGAACGCTGGAGGTCACGCACATGGACAGTGTTTTCCTTTAAGGTGCAATGTGATCACGCGACACGCCAAACGTGACCCATGGCTCTTTGTGGTACCCCCCGTCGACCGGCCTACGCCTGCTCTCTCTGGGGCAGATCCGGGAGATACATCCCATTTTCACCCCAGGCCTGCAAGGAACGTGCAATCTCAGCCGCACCCCACAAAGCCCATTGGGCACATAAACTACAGTTCGAGACACGGTAGTCCTCTCTCTGCGATTTATAATCGGGGGCAGACAGGGGTTTGGAGCGCGGTAGAGAGAATGGGGGGAGTAGAGGAAGGAACTTAACTAGAGTCCATAATCTGGTGAAGATCTCACGCTTCACTTTTAGAAATACCTTTCTCAATGTTATTGTATTGCCCCCCCCCCCCCTTTTTTTTTTTCCCCTCCCAGAGTTATTTGCAGATGTTCAGGTCATAAACATTTGGAGACACCTGCCCTGCATTCTGGTCATAACATCCTCAGCACACCGACTTCCACTTTGGCAGTGGGCAGCATAGCCCCTTAGCCCATTCCCTTCTCCCCACTCCCGTTGGATTACATAAATAACATGACATCTGCTGCTTAGGAATATCTGTTCTGCTCCTGTCTTCTCCATTAAAGCCTATGACTTGATCAGAGTTTGGGAGGGAACAACACTTTTCTGTCCTTTTTCTCTGTGGTGCTATGTAATCCTAACTCTGTTTGTGTGTGTGTGTGCGTGCGTGCGTGCGTGCGTGCGTGCGTGTGTGTGTGTAGATCATGCAGCAGATGAGTGACCACCGCTATGACAAGCTGACAGTGCCCGACGACCTTGCTGCTAACTGTGTCTACATGAACCTGCCTAGTAAAGGCCATGTGCTGCTGCACTGCACCCCTGAAGAGTTCCCAGAAAGTGCCAAAGTAAGGTTCCGTCGTACAACTTATAATTTTCCAATATCGCTGTCATGCAAATCAATATAAATATATAAATTTTTTATGTTTTTCATAAGAGGTGCCTATGACACTATTACTCTTGAATATGGCCTTATGCGGTAGCAGCGAATGACATATTATTGTCCCTGTAACTCCCTGTTGTGGTGGGTGAGGGTGAACAGAAGCCATGTCATTTAGATGCCTGGCTGTCTCTGCACGTCAAAACAACTCCAGAGAGCTCCCATTTCACACATGATGAAAACTAGCACCCTGTCATCTTTGGAGACAGCTCTCCGACCTCAAAATGTACCGTGTGGTTAAAACTAAAACTCCAGCATTTATTTTTAGAATGTAGAATTTGGGAAATTATGTATCTTTTGATTCCAATCTGCAGTTAATTCATATTTCCCCCCAGAATTAGCTAGGGGGAATTCAATCCGAACATTATAGAATAATTATGTGTCTTCTACATGCCACTTATGCACTCTGGATTCTTGGGCCTAGTGTTGAGGAGAATTCCATTGGTAAAAGTGAAGACCCAAACTAAACCTTCTGGACTTTGTGTACAGTAGATTTTCTTTCCTCGGAGTAGCCACCATGAGGTCTTGTCTCTTAATCCCCCAACAGTGGTAGAGAATTTCAGCTCAATCAGCTAGGCTGGCCTAGCAAACATTGAAGTCTTAACCCCACCCCCACCTGTACCCCCAACTCTGCCCCTTCCAATTTCATCTATTTTGGCAGCTTAGGGTCGTTACATAACAGTCCAACTTGAACAACGGCACCAGGTCATGAAAAAGCATCGGGGGTTCGTGGGGGATGGAGGTGGACATTTTGACAGTTCGCAGAGCTCAACTCTTTCAGCTGTTGAACCAGAGACAAAAAGCTTTCATAAATCCAGTGAAATGTTCCGCTAGCTGCATGAACATTTCCCTTCCCAACCCCAGTAATAAGAAGATCAGCTTGAAAACCTTGGTTGCCTTATAAAAAATAAACTTTTGAGAGAGTGAAATTGTCAAAGTTAGGGGATTTTCTGGGGTTTTTGTAGAGTTTAGCTGCAGAGCAAAACATCTTGCCCTGAGCTCAGCAGTGGTCAATAGGCTGTCTAGAAGATATTAATGTATTAAGGCACATAACCCAGAGAGCAGGACCTTTTTCATCATGACATGGTCCTAAATGGTCTGTAGAACCCTGTGGTTGTGTTAGGGCTCACTCAGCATTGCATCGATCAGTAGAGTGGTAGTATGGGAGCACAAAATAGAAATGGGACAGGCTGTAGGAAAACACTGGTTTTCTGTTGGAGCGAGTCCACAAAGTGACACATTGCTTTATGAGGGTCTTTTCAGCTGTGGTAATATATTGTTTTGCGGTAGACAAGGAACTGTTCTAAATTATTCTTTCTAGTGCCTCTGATTTGTAAACCCCAAACGTGTGTTTAGATCAAGTTACTGCAATATAAACAAGTCCGGTAAACACAGCCCTGTTGAATAATAGAGTTTATTGCCAAACTATTTTGAAAAGTCTTATCAGATGAGCTATACTTTCATCTTGGTCTGCCATTGATCGTCTCTTGACATCGTAGGTCTCTTCTTTGTTTGCCAACCTTCAGGTGTTTGAGAAGCTGAAGGACCACATGCTGATCCCGGTGTCCAACATGGAGAAGGCCAACATAGACGGAGCACTCACCTGTTGCTCAGTCCTCATCAACAAGAAGGCCAACATTTGAGCCTACTCATGAAAGGGGGTCTCTCAGTGCACGACTGATCCATGTCGGTAGACGCCTTGAGGCCTACTCATGCCCCTAGCAGCTGATCCGGGAACAGCCATTGGCTTTTATTATCAATCTGTTGTGAAGAGTATCAGCCACGCTGCAACGTCGAGACCCCCTGACATGTTGAAGCCCCCTACCCTACGTCCCCCATCCTGTGAATTCTTATGTGGCAATTGATTCGTGTACTTACTGATGAATGTTTACAGCCCTTAAAATATCTTCTACTACATGGCCATGTAACATTTATAACACTGGAGTTAGAAATGAAGGAAGGACTTGTTTGATAAAAGCTTTTTTAATGTGACTGAAAATGTTCAGTATTGTATGCGTTTAGAAGCTGATGATAGAAAGTATATACTTAACAAAAATAACACATAAGCTAAATGTTTACTGTGAACTGCTGATTCCTCTAATTATATTCTATATTTTTAAAGTTGCCTCATGATCTAAAGTCTTGCTTTTGAAAGAGACATTCCTTAATCATCTTTAACTGGAAGAGAACTCACTCGGCAATGTTAGTACATGATGTACAATACTGGAGTGATTGCCAGTTGTGATGGTGGTGCTAGATGTTCCATCCAGCTGAAGTAACAAACTGCTTGTACGAAATCTTTTCAGATGTGTCCATTTTTAAGCTGTGCCCATTCCTCTGCCCGTTTTAATGTGCTGTACCTCTTAGGAAAACCAATTGGATCAACTACTACTGTATTCAGGTGTAAAAAAGGTACTGTGACAGTGATGTTGTATTTCACACCATTTTACCTCTTTTGATGATTCTACCGGTACATCCAATTTTGTCTTGTGTTGTTGCAGAGCCTGCTGTGAAATCCATATTTGCTCTGTCAAAATCCAGTAAGATTAGTCACTAACTGTGAATCAGGCTGAAGAGACTACACACATCAGTATATAGCCCATATACTGTATTTAAAGTGTGTTTACACTGGAACTGTAGCAACGGTTGGGCGTGTGGTTGGTAAATAATGAAGTAGTAGTGAAAAGCTCCTCTCAGGTAGTCTATGGTTGTTGTTAGTTATACAAACAGGCCTTTAGAAGAATGTAGCTTTAGTTTGACCCTATAGCACGGAGAGCCAGAGAGCAATGTGTGTGTGATGCTGAGAGAATGACTAAAACATTACTGTTTACTTACAGCTCTTGTTAAACTTTCTTTTCCAATTTGATCAAGATGAAGAATAGCTTCATCAGAGGAAGTGGGTATCCAAATCAAAGTGTTCCAGCCCACGGTGATGTGTGCATAACCATTTTCGTATTGGCGAGTGAATTGTGATGAAACATGGAAAGAATCCCTTTTAGAAGAGCTGCTTGTAAGCTCTCTCTTAAACTTCCTCTCTTTAATTCTCTCTCTCTCTCTCTCTCTCTCTCTCTCTCATGATCTTTGCCATTGCCTCATCCACATTTCTTGGGTAATTTATGACAATGACATCATACAGTTTGGCAAAGGATTCAGATGACCTGCCGTTAAAAAGCGTAATTTGTGACACAAGCAGTATATTTTATAGGAGGCCCTTGGCTTGGTGAATGATGATACCATAGTTACAGTGCATTTAGTTCTGAGCTCACAAAGTAAGGGACCAGGGAAGACTGCATTTGTAGGCTGCTGCTAAAATGAGTATTAATCACATCCCAGAAGCTTCCATGATCTTCAATTGATTTGTTCCTTTTAATTTTATGTGATCATCTGTTCTTGCGGATGGGGACAAATTGTTACTGTTTAAATTACATTTAAATAAAGATAAATGCATAATGATAATAATAAGGTTTAACGTATGACTCATTGTAATTGTTGTTGTTAATGTTTTCATTTAATGTCTGTTTGCCTGTGCCAGAGTGACATCTCAGTCAATACCATCTTGAATTAGCTACTCTTTTAATCCATTTTAATAAAGTACTTTCTATTTCAAATTGTGCCTTTTATTTATAGTAATTGGCATATGACCAGTTTGCTAAGACATATAAATATTAAAGTCAGCCTTTATTAGATTATAAAAAAGGCTCTGTGAAATAAAAGTACTGCAGATTGCTTTGAACAGAACTGATCAATATGAGTGGAGGAGTTTCCTATTATTTCTGTCTCCATCGCCACCTTGTGGGTAGATGGGGTGCAGTAGAACAAGCAAATTTGATAAAGGCTATGAATTCGTAGAAACATATATTCAATATTGTGTAATGTTTTGGAACAAAAATAAAAAATATATATTGATTCATTATTCATAATATTGTTGGAATTTGTATTTTCACATTTTGACTTCCCCTTTAAGGAATATCGCTTTACGACAGCCGAGCGACTTCTTGACGACGTTTTGTATTACGGCTGCAGTCAAGAAGGGTAATCAAAATGGAGTAGAAATTATAGATCAACCACGGGTTTACTTAATTTTGATTGCCATCTAGTAATATCTTTTCAGATTAAATAAAACGTTGTGCTATAATTACTGGTGAGGTCAACACCAGTATGGCTGAGAAGAAGACCGACTCCTTCCATTTTTTTTCGAGCTATGATGATTTGAGTGATAGTAGCGACACCAACAGTGAATCAGATGAGAAGCATAAAGTGGGACGCAAGTCAGGCAAAAAAGGGAATACTGCAACAAAAGGTGGGGACAATTCCCCCCAACACGGGACTAAGCGGGCTGCGGGTGGAGCTCCGTTACCTAAACCCGACGAGCTCTTCAGATCTGTCTCGAAGCCATCTTTTCTGTATAACCCTTTGAACAAGGAGATAGATTGGGAAAGTCGCACCGTTAAAGCTCCTGAAGAGGTAATCCGATCGTTCGCTTGACGACGTTAAATCTACACTACTAGTGACAGACACTACAGTCTACACTGCCTCGCTTTACAATGCACATTTGTTAATCTTCTTCAAGCACTACAAAATGTTTCAGCTATATGTAACTAGATGTAAGAAATGTAGACTATTCGCTTCAATCATGTCATATTATTTCAGAGAAAAATAAAAGCAATTTAATTTCAGAATATTTCTGTCTTAGTTTGCTTTCTATTGCACGTTTTGATAAGCTTAACCATACTATGCATCTGAGTCTGCAGACTACAGTCAAAGCAATGCACACAGGCATTTGACAAGTTCCAGGGTAAAATACCTATAATAATAATAATGATAATAATGTAATTGCATTTTATTTTGTATAATTCTTTCTACCGCAGCCTGCTAAAGAATTCAAGCCATGGAAGACCAATGCTGTCCCCCCACCCCAAACCTATGTTACAGAAGAAAAGAAAAAAGGACCCCCGCCTGGCATGGACATGGCCATAAAGTGGTCTAACGTTTATGAGGACAACGGAGATGATGCACCTCAGCCTCATACTGGCAACGCCATGTTCCTACCAACAGAGGAACAGCTGTCTGGTTCAGGTTAGGATAATGACTTTAAGAACATAATCAGTTTATGTTTTACTATAAAACTACTGATAATTGCTTGTTAGTTCCAGTTTGTGTCTGTGAAAGGTCTTTGGCTTTGTGCTTTCCATCTAAAACCCACGCTCATCTAGATTATTTACCCCAACCGTGCTAGAAGATGAAAATGTTTCTCCTCTCAAAGGTATTTTGCACATCTTTAAAGTTCTGACAAAACATCATCTCTTTCTGTAGATGACGAGACCAACAAGTCGACCTTATCGGCAAAGAAACGCAGAGTTGAGAGCTTCCAACAGAAGGAGAAGCGGAAGAGGGATATGGGACAAGCCACCTCAGACAAGAGCTTTGTAGAGGAAGAGAAGAGGATCCTCAGGCAGAATGCTGATTGAGGCCTAGAACTTAAGCAAAGCATGGGCCAGAGATATGGTCCCTGTGCTAGCACACTGGCTGTCCTACAGCTTTGACCCCCAAAGCGTTCCTCCCTTCTTCTGTGTCCAGTCCCACATTCAGTAAATGGGTAGGTGCTTGTCTACTCTGCCTGGACCCAATAAATAGACATTTACTGTTGTAATACACACTGTTTTATAAATGGTTATGTCTCTAAAGAGAGTAACCTCTTGCTGTAGTGAAAAAAGACTTGTATGTCTTGTTAATGTGTAGGTATTTTCTTGTTTTATTGTAATTAAAAAGTTACCACAACCTGGAGATACTGTTTAGATGAATATTCTTAAAATGTTGTTGAAGAAGTGGAACTTATGTTTGAGTCATTATGAGCAAGATTTCTTTTTATACACCACATTTTATTTTGAACTAAATATGTAGTGTCAGGTATTGTACTGTAGGGTCTGAGTACCTCAAACTACAACTTGTTTAAATCTGCAAAGCTTGTACAGGTTCCCTTTTCCCTGCTTTCCATAACCAGAAAGTGGATTCTAATCACTAGATGGCATCGTAGGTCTTTCTGTCTTTATTAGAGTCACAAGAGGGCAGTGCAACTGCTTCATGAACTAAGGCCATGTTGTATTTACAAACGTAATGATATTAAGTTCTGTTGTTTGATTTTGTTTGTAATGAAATTCTGTCATATACAGCTGAGGCAAAATATATGATAAATACCTTGCTCTATATTGACTTTTACAACAACAGCATTAGCACAAATGTAAATAAAAAAATAAAAATGTCTTTGTTCAGGTCAGATCTTAGACATCAGGATACATGCTATGAAGACAAATCTGTCAGGTCTCAAACTAGTGATGATGGCACAATTTACTGGAATTACCTGTCTTAGATATATATAAATATAGGGTCGCGGGTGGGCTGGAGCCTATCCCAGCCGACACAGCGAGAGGCGGGGTACTAGTACTACTATATATATATATATATTTTATTTTTTTATCAGATTGTTTCAATAAACCTATATGAGTCCTTAATGTTTGGATGGTATCAACTTAAATTTCTTTTTGAAAACATTCCCATCACGCAATGATGCGAATATAATGGTGTTTTTGCCAAAGAAAAAAATCGGTTTCAGGAACTCCGACTCTCAACGCGATCAGAGAAATTCCTGTCCCATCAGTCATCGTTGGTTCACATGAAATACTGGTAAATATGCTGTTGATAAAATTCCAGCTTCCAGGTATGTGCCTGGCCTTGTCTGAAAAGCGTACACGCTGTAGCAGCGCAAGCACACTGGACTGATTTTATCTGCCATATTTAGCTATAACTCCTCCTGCAACTCCCCTTATGATAAATAGCCTTCAGTGCATATCCATCAATGTTTAATAAAGACTCATGTTGAATAAATGATTGAGAAACGCATTTCTAAGATCGGTTCTTGGAATGTGCTTAAAATTTTTTATTTCAGCACAGTTTATGTTGTAAGATCTGTTTACCATTGCTGTTCTCTTTTGCTATGATTTTATAAGGATTTCTTTGATTATGTTCTGTCAAGTCTGTCATAAAGTCAAGAAGGCTAACATGGCCCACATGACATGTTCTCTCTCAACGGGATGTCACTGTCTTTAAAGGTATGTGGCTATTTATCAACGAATGACTGTCAAACTCGAGCCCATGCACTCTGTTTGTACTACAGTAAGTGAACAGCTTCCGTAAATGTTTGAAACCACAGTACCCCTGTCTAGATAGAACATCACAAACAGGACTGATATTTTTTGACACATGTAGCACTAGCACTATAACGTTGTTTGCTGTTGTTAGAAGATTGATTAGATGACCATATGGGTAGCCTTTCCTTTATAATCCATTGCTGTTACATGGTGCTGTGCACTATATCCATGCCCTGAGAGCACATCGGCAAAGTGCCAGAATGTAGAGCTGTCTGTGTGGTTTTCTGAGATGGGTTGAGAGGCATGTGTTGTCTCTTTACACTCGTTCCACCAGCCGGGGCAGCAGCAGATGTTTTCTAGAAGCAAACAGTGTCTTCTCACACCACCAGCTTGCTAGCAGTGTAAAGCAGATGATTCACAAGAAGAGGGTATCTGGAGCAAGGGGCACATGTCTTTTGAATCTGTCATTGAATACCTTGATGTAAGACAAACTGTGTGCATCAATGAGAGAAAGGCTTTAAAGTACAGAATCACCTTGAAACAAGTCAAACGGTTACTAATTCATTTCACGAGTAAGAAATAAGAGTGTCTACAACAGTGTCTTCCATAATCACCATCTGCCACCTATACATCCAGCTACAATGTTGTGTCTGAACTACTATTTTGCTTTAATTATGTTATTTTTGATTGAAAATGTTTAATATGCAGAACATATTTACAGCCCACCATTTTAAAAACAAAGCAAGCATGATCAAAACCACACTTGTCCCCACATGACCATAAAGCACGTTCCTAACTTCCAAAACCTGAACCACTAGGGCTACTTTGGCACACTTTGGTCTTGTACTGTGTGAACACGTTTTGTACATAACCCCTTTTTGTGCTGACACTACCACTGCAGACGAAAGACAAAACTCTCAGATGACCAGACGACACCAGGCCACTCCAACCCAAAGAGGCACCACACCTAGCAAGGTATCCCGGTAAGTTCGGGGCATGGAAGTGAATGTTTACCAATTCTTTTTACCACCCAACCCATAGTGTAAAGCATTTCAACAGCTGGAGACAGAGTGAAGAAAGATACCAATACCAAAGAAAGACCTACGCTATAAAGCAAAATCAGTCAAATCATTTTTTATGGTAATTCACTATTTTGGTCAGTCATGAGTCATGACTGACCAACTATTTTATATTAAGACAAATACAATATGCACTACTTACGCTCACTTACGCTTTAGAATGCACCAGAGACCACCAACATAGGGCTTTTAAGGGCAATTTTGTTCTCCAACCTTCCTGGCTGGCTACTTTTTCCATTTGACTGGCTACTAGATAACTTGTGGAGAGCACTGCGATATTCTTAATGGTCCTTTCACCAGTCCCCTAGACAACTTGTCTGTCTGGCCTGGGATGGTGCAGTGGTGCATGTCTGCAGAGAGATTGGGAACAGTAGCAGAGAAGGAGACAAAAGGTCTGACCTAAGTCTTGATAAACATGTCAGTGGCTGTCTGTTGATAAAGCAGAAAAAAGACAAATGTGGAGGGAGGGGGGGTTGCTTTAGCCTGAGCACTATCTGGGGCAGTAATGGAAGAGATGCAATCTCATCCCTGTGCTGTCTTGCCCTGATGAAGTTTAAGTGGCCAGAGCAGGTCAAGAAGCAAACATGCACTCACTAGAGGGCTGACAGATAATACCCTGCCCTTAGAGTGAACAAGTGAGTTGAGCATTGTCACTTTGGGATCTGAAACCTTTGCAAAGCTTTTATGGTGTTGAGTTTTTGTTATTTATTTCTTTTAGACCATTGCAGAGAACAAACACATTTCTTTCATTTCAAACGTATCTTTGTTTTTTTTTATGAAACAGAAGAACGTAAGTGAGTTTCAGCAAAAAAAAAGAAATGTGACTCCCTTGAGCATTAAAAAAGCTGATTTGATAGCAAGGCAGTCTAATTTATACCCTGAGAAAAGGTTTGTGTCAGGGACATAAATTTAGTTGCGGTGCACATTGAGAAAAGGGAAGGCCCATAAACCAAGCCAGAGAGAGAGGCTGAGAACAATGACCAGCCATCGGGAGGAGAACCCGAACAGCTGCAAGGCCGTCTATCCCCATACACACCCCAGCACCCTCTCACATTCACCCTCAAGTCCTTCCCAACCTGGCTGCTCTGAATGGGAGCCAGCTAAGCAGATGTTCTGCCCCAGCCATCACAAAGAGTTAAAGTGAGTGAGGGAAAACAGAGAGAAAACGTCCCATTCTTCCCTGCGGAACCTGTCTTCAGTGACAGCCTGCAGAGCTCATTGAAAAGTGCTTTCATAAGTAAAACGAATTGATCCAAGTTTAAGGAAATCAGGAAACTCTTGGCGTGTAGCCAGTAAATGTTTTTGTATTATTTGTCATCCATTTCCCATTTTCTTCTAAAGCCCACAACCCACAATGAATGTGGTAAATATGTATGATATATTCAAGTAGACAAATCTATAATTTCAGATTTATTTATATGGCACATTTTATGGTTGGCCTGCAAACTATCATCCTCACCGTTTGTGCGTAGCGAAGCACATAGAATACAATTTATTTCTAAACAGAAAAATTACAATCCAGGTCACTCTTTAGTCACATCAGTGACCTTTATTTCTCTTTCTCTTTTTTTTTTTTTTTGTAAATTGTGCAACAGAACAAACAGAACAAAAATGTATTTCAATGTTGTTCACAAGCACCATGACTTCCATCCTTTTCATTTTCTTTTTTCCTGACTCATTTTTCTTTACCTCTTTTCCAACTTTACACCCCCTTCCCACTCTTTTTCTCTTTCTCTTTTTCTCTCCCTCCCTCTCTCACCCCATGCCTGCAGGCTTTGACCTGTAAATAGACGCCCAGACAGGGTGTAATCTGGCAGTGATGCACGCACAGGCGTCAGGTCTACATGACTACAGAGCAATAACAGATGCTTATCATGTTTTACTGGTTAATGGAGGTGGCTATAAGAGTTTTTACTATTAATGCTCAAACATTGGTCATTGTTCTCCACTTCATAATTTTTTTTTTTTGGGGGGGGAGAATGTAGGTAAAAAGAAGAAGGTAAAAGAATCCATATTTAATCAAAACCATCCCTACGACAGGGTCATGATTGACACGAGCAATGGTAGAAAGTGGCCTTGTCTGACAAATCACATTTTCTTTTACTTCACATGGATGGCCGGTAGCGTGTGTTACCTGGGGTAGAGATGGCACCAGGATGCACTATGGGCAGAAGGCAAGCCAGAGGCAGTGTGATGCTCTTGGCAATGTTCTGCTGGAAAACCTTGGGTCCTGGCATTCATGTGGATGTTGCTTTGACACATACCACCTACCTAAACATTGTTGCAGACTAATTACACCCCTTCATGGCAATGGTAGACCTATTCCCTGCAAGACTGTAAAAAGTGTTCAGGAACGGTTGGAAGAACATGACACAGAGTTCAAGTGTTTGACTAGGCCTTCGAATTTCTCGGATCTCAAGCCGATCGAGCATCTGTACAATGTGCTGGTACAACAAGTCCGATCAATGGAAGCCCCACCTCGCCAACTTACAGGACTTAATGGATCTGCTGCCAATGTCTTGGTGCCAGATATCACTGCACCTTCAGAGGTTTTGTGGAGTCCATGCCTCAATGGGTCAGAGCTGTTTTGGCGGTATGAGGGGGACCTACACGATATTATGCAGGTGG
>JAVQIZ010191921.1:0-13669 GCA_036023535.2 Galaxias brevipinnis | reverse complement strand
GTGTGAGTTTACAAGTTAGGGATGGGGGGATGGGGGTTGGGGGGGGGGCGTAGGGAAGTGTCTGTTCTGTTGGTCACTCAAGTTCTGTCTTTCCTCGTAGGAAACACCTCCTCTCATTTGCACGGTGTCATGGTTACTGTAGCACTAATAAAGTCACATTAGAATACAGTACATCCCTGCAGTAGAATTCTAAGTATTGTGTTGATATTTCCATGTGTGGATGAAACACAAAATACCACTAATCCAAACAGCGTATAACATTACAGTCATTTAACATAATATTTGATCTATACTGGCTTTCAGGTGCAGTGTGCATTTAACTAGGCAGAGAAAAACACAAGTCTGTTAGCCAATGAGGTCCATCCCATCCACAATTACCTAGAAAGGAGCAACACTGGTGATTAGTTGTGTTTAAATGTGTATGTATTTAATTAAACAACAGGAAAACAACAGCACTATGCGTGTCAATGTGTGTGTGTGTGTGTGTGTGTGTGTGTGTGTGTTTGCTCTGATTCAGAGCTGTGTTCCCAGGGATGACTCGTCCGCCTCCCCATGTTTACTTATTTAGGCCAGCAAAGTCCTCTGGAAAATATGCATCGTCTTATAACTGTCCCTTTGTGAAGCACCAGGCCTCTGTAATATTTCTCACCTAGGTGAGTGTGTGCTGATGCCGGAGAAAGACGGAATCGTTTAACCCTGTCGTCACTAAGCGTCGCGGGCCAAAACAGCCCAAAAAATTGAACGAGTTTAGACTTAACAGGGGAAACGTCTTCACAGTAAAGGACCAGTTCCCTACCATGTATTCATTATATTTGTATGGATTGAAAACTCAGCCAATCTTATGATCGTTGCAAAACTACTGGAAGCATAGCAACCAGGAAGACCAGACCAAACCATTGGGCTGTTTGTGTTAGCGCTGGGCTAGAACCCCTTGAGTCAGTCATGGCTTAATGAAAAAATACCTTTACCAGTTTAGCTTTGGCAGAATGAATGATTAAACTTTCTGTGAGTTTGCTGTGATTGTGTGTATATGATAGTGTGTGAGTATTGTGTGTTTGTGTCGGTGTGTGAGGGAGAGAGAGAGAGAGAGAGAGAGAGAGAGAGAGAGAGAGAGAGAAAGCGATAGAGAAAGGTGGGTTAGACAGAGATAAGAAATAACTAACAAAAAACGGAGCGAGAGAAAGACAGAGAGGAAAGAATACCTGTCTGTCTGTTGGGGGAAGGGGATTAAGGAGCCAAGACAGAGGTCCTGTATGTAGCAGCTAAAACTCAGTCTCGGGCTGGAAAATAAAGAGGGGAAAAAGGAAGAGGCGGCTGAATGATATGGGATGGAAAGGTGTGAGAGAACCCCTTCACATTTATGGCCTCTGTAGAAGTGGAGGAAGTGGTGTAGTAAACCTGAGTCACGCTCTACGGCCCACACTCAATTCCAAGTACATCACAGACCCAACAGAACAGAGTGACAACAGAGCTCGTATCAATAACATCACCTCTGTCAGCAACTATGGGCACAATCCTAAGGGGAATAAGTAAAATAAAAGGGTTCATATCCCACATATCATTTGGAAACAAAATGAGATTGTGGTAACATTGGATAACATTCATGTTTTAGGCAAATACAATAACACATGAGCTCAACATAATGGATACAACATTGGCTGCAAAAGTTTGGTGGCTGCATGATTGTTTTGTTGATATTCCGGCACTTACAATGAACAGTGTGAAATGCCCACAATATTGAGTCGCCCTGGCTCTAAAATGACAAACAACCATTTGAAATGTCTCTTATAAGAAATGCTTTGTGGAAATCAGAGTGCAAGAAAGATAAGTGTTCATGGAAGTCGTGCTGCTCTTTTAGCAGATCCAAGCGTCAGTTCTGACTGGGTCGGCCTCACTCTGCTACAGAGAGGCGTCGATCGTCGTACTAATGGCCCGACCCCAGTAAACACAATTTCTCACGTGTGTATTTGGGAAAACAAAAGATTAGCATTATTGGCAAATATACAACTGAGTTCAAAGGCACCAGGCCGCGGTCGCTGTCTCTTCACTTCCTTTGTTTTTACTTGCAAGCAGCTTTGATATATTAGCCTCGGCCAGTATGTCTGTCTCCAGTCTGACCAGCAACATTTTCCCCTTCTGCTTAATTAAGGCCTATTAGGTTTTAATCTTGAATTAAGAACGTCTAGCCTCTTAAGCCAACTAAGTAAGTTTGAAGGCATTAATTAACGTTTACAGCCAAAGTTTCCAATATTATTCTTTCCAATTTCAGTGGCAAAACACAATTCAAAATCACAACAGAATGGAATTATATTACATTATATTATACTATTTTATTTCTTCAAGCCTTTTAAGGATGGCCCTAAATAACTTTCTGAATTAAACACAATGTTGGTGTTCGGAGTTCAGAAGACTTTGTTTATCGGGCATATCTCCCAAAGTTTGCGTCTGAGCGAACCAGCGGGGATCTGTAAGGCGTGGTCTATTCGTACACACCCCACCCACCAACCCCATGTGGTCCCTTGGGGCCCTTAAATTATAAGGCCTAGGGGTTCAAACCCAGTAGATCTAATCTCACTGTCAAAGGCCTATCAATAGTGAGCAACGCTTATCAGTTCCCATAACTAACGGACTCTTAAACAACTTCGGAAATATGACTTCATCAAATCCTGACCAGAGACTGGATCATCTCCTTAGCGCAGTGGAAAGCGAGTTCCAAAAGGGCAGCGAAAAGGGCGACGCTTCCGAACGGGATATAAAACTGGGACTTGAAGATGCGGAATTATGGACAAAGTTTAAAGAATTAACGAACGAAATGATTGTCACGAAAACTGGCAGGTAGGCTACATGTCTGTTGGTTGTATTGGATAATTTTGGGACCTTGAGTCACTGTCAACCCAATAGTATGGACTAGGCCTAGACTACAAATGTTTTAGATGCCTGTATCACTTATTTGTTTTTATTCAGTGATGGCTCTTTCAATACTAATGTAAGCTGTCTGCTCAAGACCATACATTCGGCCTTCTGCGTGATTTCAGTTACCATTGTCCTATTATCTAGTCCTAACAAGTTTGTTCACTTGTAATTATTGTAGGCGAATGTTTCCAGTGCTGAGGGCAAACGTTACTGGATTGGACCCAAATGCCATGTATTCCGTCCTCTTGGACTTTGTTGCCGCAGACAACAACCGTTGGAAATACGTTAATGGCGAATGGGTTCCGGGCGGCAAACCAGAGCCTCAAAGCCCAAGCTGCGTCTACATTCATCCTGACTCGCCAAACTTTGGTGCACATTGGATGAAAGCGCCTGTGTCCTTCAGCAAAGTCAAACTATCTAATAAGCTCAACGGTGGGGGACAGGTAAAACCTTACTTCATCTTCCCCTTATGTTGATGGCTGTCAATGTTCGTTTCTTGAAATGTTTTGGAGCCTGCTTTGACTGTTCCAAAAACATTTTATGTGGGAACTGGTGAGCAATAGTACACTTGTTGAATATCCTATTTACATTGTTATTGTGTAGCTTGGTTTTAAATCTCCAATCTCCTTTTGATTAAATTGAAATATGCACATATCTTCACAGATCATGCTGAACTCACTGCACAAGTATGAACCAAGGATACACATTGTAAAGGTTGGCGGAATTCAGAAAATGATTAGCAGCCAGTCTTTTCCAGAGACTCAGTTCATTGCTGTCACTGCTTACCAGAATGAAGAGGTGAGTGGTCCACAACACTGCACTCTTCCCCATCCACTTACCATTCAATAAATCAACCAGTAAATTGTGATCCATAATGTATACTGTTCAGCAGTCTCTGATTTAATACTAACTCTGCTACTCTGCATTTAGATCACAGCTCTAAAGATTAAGCACAACCCATTTGCTAAAGCTTTCCTGGATGCTAAAGAAAGGTAAAAAAGAAGTGAATAATGAAATATTTAATTTAGTCTAATGCTCTTATATAATTTAAGACTAGGGCCGTTTAATGTCAGAAATGTTCTGCCGATCCTCACGCTTTCGCTTTCTTGAATTTCAGGAGTGACCATAAGGATGTTCCTGACCATAGTGCGGATGGACAACAATCTGGATATTCCCAACGTGAGTTTGTTTTCTTAAATGTAGGCTCTTAGTCAACAACCTTGCTTTGTTACGCTTCTTTTAATTTACAAAGTAAGCATTTAGCTTTAATTTTGGAACGTAAACAACAGACAACATCATAAATACATACAATATCATGAATAAATATATTGTTACAATTTATTCATAGAGGAAAAAAGGCTAACTAAACCCTATCCTTTTTGTATAGTTGGTGGCTGGTTCATCCCTGGCAACGGTCCTATTTGCCCCAGCAGTAGCCCCCCTCAGTTCAGTGGTACTCCAGGCCACTCTTCTGGATCCTACTGCGAGCGCTATTCCAGCTTGAGAGGCCACAGGGCGGCCCCCTACCCTAGCCACTACCCCCGCCACAGTGCCAGCACAAGTAAGACCCACAGCCACGTCAACAATGCAAGCCATGGACTGTCTCATGGTTCAAAGTCAAAGCAATGGTGATTTGAGATCCGAGAACACCTCCTAATCTGTGTTTTTATTTGGCTGTTTTTTTCAGATAATTACATGGACAACACTTCCGGAGCCTTGCCCAGCCACGACAGTTGGTCCTCTCTGCAGATCCCCAACTCCACAGGCATGGGCACGCTGGGCCACACCACCAACTCCACAGCCAACTCCAGGTGAGCTTCCCCTCACACAGGAGGTTTGACCCTCGGGACTTGGCTTAGTTTAGCGGGCGTACTTAGTCGAAAAGCACTTATGCAACAACAGTTTATCCAGTCAAGTTGACCTACGCCATTTGTAAACCTGACCCCGCCTATGACTCTGTGTCCCACAGCCAGTACCCCAGTCTGTGGTCGGTGGCCGGCACCACTCTCACCCCTTCCGCCTCAACCTCCGGCTCCATAGCAGGTGGCCTGACCTCCCAGTTCCTGCGAGGCTCTTCCTACACGGGCCTGACCTCCTCCCTCCCGGTCTCCTCGCCCTCCTCCATGTACGACCCCAGTCTGACCGAGGTGGGCGTCGGCGAGGCCCAGTTTGAGAGCTCAATCGCCAGGCTTACCGCCTCCTGGGCACCGGTGGCTCAGAGCTATTGAGTACAGCGGCCCGCCTTGGCGCTCATTGTACTCTACTGCTGCCTGACAATCAGCGGGTAGGCTTGAAGGCCTTTGGAGCAGGACACTGATACACTACACGGACTGAGGGCCTGGGCTGGCCTGCTGTAGAAGAAGCCATAGTGTACCCCCTAGACTTTGTGTGTGAACACACTTAGGTTTTCTATTTACACCAGCCCAAGACTTCCTCCAAGTCCACTCTCCTAAAAGTTGCAATGTCGGAAAGACAATCAGAGGCCCTACACTTTGTTTCATTATCTTATTTGTTTTGTTGTAGTGAGGATGGGGCTGTACGATCACTGGTTTAAGACAATCATTGGTGTCTTGGGACGATCATCCTATTTCAATCAATCAACCACCATCTAAGCCTAGATTTATAAGCACCCTAACCAAAATGGCGAATCCTTATGTTTGACTGTATCATTCTAATTTGTGTTACTATTGTTAAAAGATTCATGAGATAATGCAATTCAGTGCCCTAACATATAAATGTATATATGTGTGTATATAGAATAAATTAACGTCAATTTTCATTGTCTTCATATAAATGTGCTTTTTTTGTGCTTGCTATGTACCGTATGTGCTTTTGTGGTCTGAAGTAAAGAGTGAAGTGCCTTGTATTCACAGTTGCCAAGGAGACCGCACAGCATGTCCAAGGGATATCTCCATTGTTCTGTGTACATTCCCTACCCAGCCAAAAAACGTAGACATGCATATCTATTTGTATTTGGACTCATTGTGAGTTTTATTTATGTAATTGTAATAATAAATTAAAAGTTTTTGTTTTTCTCAAACTTTTCGGTTGTATTTGAATTATTTGCACAAATTTGACACTTGCTAATTACTTTTTCTTGTGTAGTTGCACTTGCACAGACACAAACACACATTCACACACCAAGCCTTACCCAAATAACAACTTAACTACTTTATTATTACACAATTAAACGCAAACATATTTTATAAATGTATTATGCAATTACATGTGTGTATTAGAAGTAGTGTGTTAGTTTAAAGGGAGAACCTAATATTGAGAAAACCTACTGTAAAATCGGGCCCTCAGTGCAACAGTAGATACAATATACAGTGAATAACATAGATGTTAGTTAAACATTTTAAATATGTATTACATAAAACAGATGTATTACATAAAAAATTATACATCCAAAACTATCAGCGCAAAGGTTACATATGAATTAACAATAATGTTTACAACATGATAAGCAAAGAAAGTTGATTGGCTTCTTTAAGTTAATATTTAAAGGATCTAAAAGACACTACAGAATTCAACTCAAAAGTAGCTTAACCAAGATTTTAGGGCACCAAGGTACATACAGCCTTCTGCAATCAATAGCCATGATACCAGGGCTGCCAAATCTAAGATGCAATAAGGACATATGATGATACGTGAACTTCTGTAGGACAGCTTTCTAAATGAATAACAGGCAAATACATTCCCTTCTTGCATGTAAGGGCTGACTAAGCTTATCATGCAGGAAACACCCTTCCATGCCGTTGCTTGACATAAATAAAAAGTAAAGGACTTGGGAAATGCACATGGCTGGTAATGTATATAACAAAGGATATGTGAATAATCAATAATTTTTAAAATCGTCACAGATAATATATATTTTCCCAACCTCAACTGACAGACCCATCAGGTGAATGAAATTACTCCATAATTCAAACATAATAAGTTCAAAGTGGCAATGTGGGTGTCAGTCTTCTCACTTTGACATAGCGCCCTTCTGCACCAAACCTCATAAACATTTGGGCTGCAAGATGAGTTTTTCTAAATATAACAGTGTCAGCACACCTATGCTAAGTCAATTTGGGCTCTTTGACTTGGTATAATTGAAATGACAAGAAGCGGGAGAGCTGTGCAGAACTCATGTGAGCACTTACCATCGCTTACACCACATTGCTACAATCTGCATGAGGGTGTGACACAAGGCTAACACATTTAGGATTCCATGTCATGAAACAAAAAAGTGTCCGACTCCGAACTCAACATGCCATTATTAGAATATATCAAATGCTCTACTAACACAAGGGAGAGATGCAACTAAAAGAATGGTGAAAATGTGCAACGGTAATACCCATCTCTAATTAAAATTATGCTTCTGGGTCTATATAAACAGTGACTGTTTATGTCTCTACTTTTAATTACATTTGTATTTCACTCTTTATCATAGATATAGGGTTAAGGTTAGGGTTAGGTTATTTATAATAAAATAACCTACACTCTTTAACATCATTATTTGATTTCCAATATACAATAAAATCGAAATATAGAGCAGATATAGTGGATGTTTTTTAGACCTATTTATTTTTAAGAACTCCAGCTTTTTGCAAGATGCAGTACATTTCTCACAATTAATTACATGAGTTTGTCATGTAACCATACAAAAAAATATTTTGCTTTCATTATTAAAACTTCATACTGGGAAGCCAGGTTCAAAATAGAGCGTGCCATGGTAGGAAAACGTGAACAGAGTTTTTCTCCTTCTTATTCTAGGAACACATTACAGATAACCTATCAACAACCACAGAGCTGAATGGGTGGCAGTGCGTGTGGATGGCGTCACTGGAGCGCTCTTTGACAGCTCCAGAGAGCGGCGGGCCCAGGGCAGTGATGGAGTGGTCCACACCAGGGTGCAAATGAAGGCTTCAGGGTCACAGGGCCAGCGGCAAACAGAAATGAAGGAGCAATGTGACATACAGCTGGCAGGACCCAGGACAGCCAACCTGTGTGCTTAACGACCAGGGCAAAGGTCTCCCAATGAAACGGCAACCCCTCAGAATACCGGCTCTTAACGGCCAACCTGCATCCAGACTGACTATAAAACATTCTTCTGAGGTTTAAAACATTTGTATGTATAAACATCAAAATAAGTGGCTGTTCATTTGTCGGATATCCAAGGACTAAGATAATTAGTTTTGATCATATTGTGTGGAACAGTGGCTGTTTGTGTGTGCGTGTTTGTTTGTGAGTGATTATCCTCAGAGTGCGTGTCTTTTATGGGCATTTGTGTGAGACTCTTTATGGACAGGCCTCAGACTGAGTAAGCAGGATGTTTGCCCACAGACTTTGCTCAGTCTGGGGATGGTAAACAGGTCCCGGTTGGACCAATGCCACTCCTCTGCAGCCCAGCCCTGAGACGTGTGCAGCTCCCTGACTGAAGCCTTTGTCTGTGGACGGATAAGCACGAGGGGCTGGGGACGAGCTCCTCCGCACACCGTGGCCTGCAGCCTCTGTTGGTCTGCCTTAATTGTCCGTTAAGAGATTAGCTTGGTCTTTTTGCCCACCCTCTCCTGAAAGTGTGCGTGTGCTCCAAATACGCTCTGCAGAGTGTGTCCGGCACCCAGGTGTGGAGGGAGGGCATGTGGACTCCCAACAGTGGACGTCAACGCTGTTCAGGCCCAGCCTGGGCTTTGGTAGTTAGGGCAGCCAATTACAGCGACTGGCTCTATCACCGGTCATGGTCCTTCCATTTATGCTCTATAATCGACCTAAAGCTGGTGCGTTTGATGTGCAACTCTCACACATTTGATTGTGGACAGAAAAAGCAGTTTGAAAACCCTTAGTATCACAAAGGTACTGGGGCCATGTTTAATCTCTCTTATGATATAGTCACCAAATGAGCAGCTAGCACAGAGGAGGTGATCCAGGACAAGGACAGCCAGAGAAAGACAGTAAAATCCTGTCCTTGGCCAGGGGTCTTCTCACGTATTCCTCCACTTCCAGGAATATTTTGCCTGTGCAGGTATTGGAAGAGAGAGGGCAAAGCGGCCCCCGCAAACCCGACTCTGATGGCGAGCCACAGAGCAAGGCATTCTGGGTGATTTATGAGGGTTCGCCGCCAAAAAACAAGTCTTCAAGTCTGGAACAGCTAGTCAGCGAAGTGCAGGGGGCGGTGTGTTTGCAGACCAGCCCCCAAGCCCGCATACCCAATCCCACCCACCCGTACCGATCCTCTGATGTCTGTGTGCCTTCGTTAATGAAGAAATTCTCATACCTGGGTGAGACATTGCTCTCAGCTGAGCAGACTCTACCTCTGCCCCTGCCCTCATCTTCTGCCGTTAGACACTCACTCCACCCCACCCACTTACAAGGCCAATGGCTCCAGGGTTTGACTACTTCTCATGGCAGTCTCAGGCATCTAACTCAGGTAAAAGACCATGGTTGTCCTAGTGTACTATAGGAAACCGTCCCAATAACTAACAATAAAAATGTGTAAACTCTGAATTTATAACTGTCCATGAGGAAATAGCAGGATGGATACAATTGTATAAACTTGTGTAATTAGATTACAACCAGTTTACCCTGCAGAACTAACTGGAATGACTAGAACCAATAAAAAAAATTATGACACTTTTGACCAAATACACAATTCTAATTACGCAAAAAAAGAAAGCGGAACCATTTTCAAATTCAACCTTTCTCTAAAGTGTTTTCATACTAACACATCAAACCATTTCACACATCCAAAACACTTGCTAGCTAGCATAAGCTAATGTATGTCACCACTAAGATGGTGAGCCTCTCACTATCCTGACAGACCAGCAAAGTTAGCTGTAGACAGTTGCACACATTAGAAAAGACTTGTAAACAAACTACACTCCACAGAAGTAACATTTAACAGAGATGCAAGAGATCCACTCTGGTCTATGTGAGAAACCATGTCTTTGACCCATTGGGAATAGTATGTTGACTATCACCAGTATTTATAGTGACATGTCAATGTCTACCACACATTCTTGATAGTTGGCTATACACTTCAAGATGTATGACAAAGGAAGGTGAAGTTTATATACTGCTTTGGAAAAATTAAGAGACCACTGCAAAATGATCAGTTTATCTGTTTTAATTATTTATATGTGTTTTTGAGTGAAATGTACTGTTTTTGTTTCATTCAAAAAATTACTGACAACTTCTCCCCCAAATTCAAAATAGAAATTTAGAGCATTTATTTGCAGAAAGTGCACACAAAAATAAGACTAAAAAGATGTGTTTTCAGACGCAAAATAATGCAAAGACCCTAACCCTTAAACAACACATCACTAATATTTTAACTTAAGAGACTTCAGTTGATTGATTCAATCATAGCTTTCATGTGTAGTGGCATTCTCTCCACCAGTCTTTCACATTGCAGTTGAGTTACTTTATGCCACTCATGGTACAAAACCCCCCCCAGAAAACAAGCAGTTCGAATTGTTGGATGGCTTGTGACCCTCTATCTTCCTCTTGGTCACATTCCAGAGGTTTTCAACGGGGTTCAGGTTCTTGAGATTGGACTGGCTATGAGTCTTGATCAGGCAGTCCTCCAAACACACCTTGATTGATCTGGCTGTGTGGCATGGAGCATTGTCCTGCTGAAGAAAAGACAATCCTCAGACATGGGGAATATTGTCAGAGTGGAAGGAAGCAAGTTTCCTTCCAAGACAACCTTGTATTGGGCTTGATTCATGCATCCTTCACAAAGACAAAACTGTTCCAGCCTTGTTGAAGCACCCCCATATCACCGATCCTCCACAAATTTTCAGCTTTGCCCAACACTTGGCTGTCTAATGGTTAGACGGAGACCTGGAGAGGCCTACAAGCCATAGTGTCTCACACTCACTATAACATTTTGTATATTTTTTGTTTTGAATTTGGGAGAAATGTTAAACACATTCAGTATGAATATTCACATTCGTTTTCCAATAACACTTAAATTTTTAAGTAATTTATGTCTGTAAGGGAACTAGACAAAATAACGAAGCAGTTGTCAATAAAACACTGCCACCTTGTGGTTGATAGTTACATCAAGCAAATGGGGAAAAAAAAGTTACTTGCATTGACCTGATCTTGTTCCCTTTTTGAAGAAACTGACTCGGCATATAAACTGTGATTAGCAAACGGCTACAAAAGCAACAACATTTCAGGAAAACCTTTGATTTCTACAACTTTTGGCAGGCAACATAAACTATCTCTACAAAATACTTTTCTGACTTGAAGCACCTGTAACAGCCTACGTGTAAACAAAACACCCATGTACTCATGATAAACACATATTATGCAACCAACCCAAACATTTAAAGAAACATGTTCTAAACCTCAGTTGACTTTGCAGCCCTTGGACGACATCCAAAAACAATACATGGGGTCATTGACATCAAGGGCTAACAAAGTGACCACAAAGTTAGCACTGACCTTCAACTGTTTCTGTGACAGTAAACCTTCAATTCCTAGCTGGTAAAAAGAAGATGAGAGCAATTAAAAGTAAGGTACTTGACACTTCTGTCATACCTTCTCACTCATATTTCATGACATTGGCAGTAAACTACAGTTTAAAATGTTGGAAAACCAGATTAAGAAGATCACACAAGTCACACACTGATTTGCCAGCTATAAATGTTTATTAAAAAAAAGATTTTAAACATTTTCTTAAATATTATTCAGAACACATGCAACAGGGCAAGGGTATGCAGTCAAAGTTAGTTATGGTAACCAAATAAGAGGACTGATGTGAAAGACCTGTAGTCTAAAAGTACTTCTCAAGTGACGCAACGAGAACAAACAGGGAAAGAAAGAAAAGAGAATGAGAAGTTTGGAGGGATGTTAGGGGAAAGGATAATCCAACAACTACAACAGCGCCTGAAACTGATTCCAATTAGGATTCACTGGAAGTCCAGGCTGCAGGGGTATGAGGCGAGGTGGACGGCGGGTCTCAGCTGAACTTGGCTTTAGAGAAGTCCATTTCCGGGTGCTGAGCCATGAACCTGAGGACACCACAGAGAACACACCATCAGTGAGCCTAGGCACAATGCAACAATACATGACAGCGATAACACAGTCACAAGACACCAAACAGTAGTTTATTGTTGGCATGGCTCGTAAAACTCTGTGGAGGCCACTTCAATAAGGTAACAACAGGAAACCAGGTTTAGGAAAGTGTCCCTCCCACATGCCTTAAGCCCAGGCTGAACATGAGAAAACTGACTTTGAGATTAGTCATGACCAAGACAGGCAGCGGAGGGGTCAATAACCGCTGACAGCGATAAGAGCCTGTCCTCTGCATCAATCTCCATCAGCTCCTGGTCGGTTCCAACGTATAGGCCTTATCTATGGGCCAATGCTCCATAGAATATGGCCCGCAGCGTCACTCAGAGATCGCTAATGGAAAGGAGGGGAAAGGGTTGTTCCTAGAATCCAAGCTTGCCCTTCGATTCCTATAACCCCGCAGTGATTGAGCTGATGATATCGGCCTCTTGCCTTAAAACATTGGGGTCAGGAAACCCTCACGCGGTAAACAATGTTAACAGGAGCAGCCGGCAGGCAGAGGACTCCACAGACCTCGTTTATCATCTGGCCTCTACCTCATCACTGAGGACAACCAGAGCCGGCTCACAGGGAGCCTGGTACAGACGTCGTCGTGCAATCTTTTAATTGCGGCAATAAACGCGTTTGGTCTGACCTTGACGGCAGACAGCGGGAGCACAGAGGGCCGTCTGCTTTTTTAGATTCCCTGTTCTGTACGAAACCTTGAGGCATCATAAACGTCTTGTAAAAACCTAGCGCGGGTGTTACAGTAGCTGCTCCTCCGGGTTGGCTTCGAGCAACGAGACCATGAGCCACCTACTTCTTGAGAATATCCTGTTTTTTCTGCTCTTCCGAAGTTGGCAGGCCCATCGATTTCTGCCTCTGGTCATACATCATCTTCTCCACCATGCCGCGCGTCTCTCCATCAAGGTCTGATAGCTGGGACGAAACATGGCGAGGAAAAAGGGCACAAATGAATGGGTGTTATTTCAGCTCAATGCCTTAAAACAGAATACAAACTATAATGTGGCATTTGGGATGCTGTTACGGCCACCAATATATTGTATGTCCGTATTGTATGTATTGTGTACGTGTATGTGGTTGTGTTGTATTTCCTTCTGTTTTCTCCTTCGCTATTCCATTCATTCAGATTTGCCGCCTGCTTTCCGTTGGTTCCCTCACCCTCATCACACACCATCAGCCATCCGTTGACGGACCAATCAGGAGCCGATCCGTCTAGTTTTAAACCCTTCTCCCCGCCGTCTTGTCAGAGGGAGATTAGCTTTGTATTCTGTGTGTTCGATGTGTTTGCGCGCTCTCAATTAGAAAGGTTTTATCTTTTGGTGTTCTGTCTTGTGGTGTTCTGTGTTCAGTTTGTTAGTTAGAGGGTTTATCCCGACTTATCGTCTGTCTGTTCGTTTGGTTGTTAGCGAGTGCTAACTCAGATCTTCAGTTTGTTTGCATTTCCCCATTCGACCCTTCTTCAGTTTCTGTATTAGATATAGTTTTTGTTTGGTTTTTCCCCTTGCCCTTTTGATCCTGTATTATTGCGTTCGTTTTGTTCTTTACCCTTTCCCCCGTTTAACCAGTACTCGGTACTGTGTTTTGTGTTTTGTTTATTCGGATCCCTTTATTTTGCCTGTACGCGGTACTGTGCTTTATTTTCTCCCGGAGCGCGGCTAGTTTAGATACCCGTGGGTTTACATTT